>CATLJT010000223.1:0-27757 GCA_949987775.1 Aproaerema taeniolella
AGCCCTTGTCGGATGCATCCGTTGTCAGAAATATCGTTGGATGTTCTTCGAACAACGGACTTGTCTGGTGAATGTTTTGCTTCCACCACATACAATCGTTCACTGCAGGATGCGGAACCGCCTTCATTTCTTTCGGACTCCATTCTGACAGTTGGAGACTTGCTCTCTGCAAATTCCTTGAAAAGAGACGACCCAGCGGATTCACAATCGCTGCGAAGTTGAGCTGACTTAGAAGTGACGTCCCTTTCATCCAGTTCCAACTGTTTCTCGCCAAAATCCAGTCGATCATATTCAAGATGCGGTCTTTCTTGTCTTCTGGCAGGATTCTCAAGTTCTTCTCGGTGTCCCAGATGATTCCCAGGAACTCCAAGTTTCTTGTCGGGGTAGTAACCGATTTTTTTATATTTACCACCCAGCCCAAATATCGTAGACAGTTGATTATCCACTCCACTTGGTTCTGCAAAGTCTGAGGATCCTGATGCACAATGAGAAAGTCGTCTAAGTATACGAGAACTCTCATTCCCAGCTGACGAAACAGATCCGCTAACCAATTGCTGATTCTTGAAAACGCCAAAGGAGCTGTTGCTAGGCCAAACGGCAGGCATGTCATATTGTAAACTTGTCCCTTGTACACTAGGCATAGATATCTTCGGTGAACTTCGGCAATTGGTACGTGGAAGTATGCCTGAGAAATGTCTAATTTTACCATGAAGTCTAACCTTCTGAGGAAACGAGGAACTTGCCGCTGATTGATCAAATGAAATTTGTGCGGATCGAGATATTGATTTAATTGTTTTAAATTGAAGATCTGCCGCATCGATCCTTCTGACTTTGGAACCAGAAACATGGGTGAAATAAACCCCGTTGTCCACCTTGCCTTTTCCAACACTCCAGCCTTCAATAACTTCTCTATTTCCAGCGACATTTGCGCAGACTCTCTGGTCCCAAATCTTCTTAAATTTTCTCTTGAGAACGGTACTGTTACTGGTTTCGTCACGAAGGGAATTTTGTAGCCGTTTAACATTTCCAAAATATAATCCGGAGCCCCCATTTCCTGCCACTGACTGCCGAAGTTTTTTAACTGACCTCCGCGAAACGGATAGTCATAATTTTTTGGCACGGTCACGATCTCTTCTATTTGAGCTGGAACCTGTCGACGACTTTCTAGGGCCCTTATTAATGGCGCTTGGTTTTCGAAAGGAAGACGAGCTAGAAGATCTAAACGAGTTGCTCTTCTGGTCACGAGACTGACTTAAGCTACCTGAGCCGCGAGTCAATTGAGACTTGGAGCTGCGATAACTTCCTCCTTTTGAAGGCTTGGGAGAAAAGCCTTGAGACTTTTGATAGAAGACCTTTTGGAAACCCCCACGTTGGTCGAAGAACTTCGACAAGGCCTCCTCGTCGAACAGATGAGATTCAGAAGGAGGAATTTCTGCTAATTTCACCGCTTGATGATGATCCCTAGGCTTAAACGACTTTCTTCTCAATTCAATCAACTCTGCTCGTCTTGCACATGCATAGTGAAGTAAATCATCCGAAACCTCCTTAAAAGCTGAGTCGCCCAAAAAATTGTCCTTGATTTCATTGAACACATCAGGATACTTCTGTGCAACCTTCTGCATCCCTTCAGTGAACCTTTGCCGCTGCTTTAATAGACCATGCGTGATCGTCCCGGCCAATTCCTCCGCTCTTTCCAAAATTGAACCAGCAAAAGATTTGGGAGCGAGACTCTCCAACTGACTGTTGACTTTAAGAGCGTCAAACACCGGCGAGGCTTGAAGCTTCTTTTGGACGTCTTTGTACCGAATCCTGTTCCAATTAGGAGTGCCCAGTTTCTGACACTCTAAACCTTGACGCTTGATCTCCGGATCAGGAGGTGGAACGGTCGGAGCACTTTCTTTAACCTGCGGAACTAATGCCAGCGCCTTTAAGTCAACTGTCGGCTTATCCTGAGACGGCATTAAACCTGGAGCCTCCCATGCCGATAGATCATCAGTGGATTCCTGTTCCGACAGATCATCTTCTTCTGAAATCTCCGCATTGTCCTCACTCCACTCTTGTTCAGTGCTTTTGCCCTCAATTTTCTCCAGCAAAATATGAAACATGTTCTCCATCTTCTCCTCCACCATCGCAATTCTAGACCTCTTTTCCTGTTTTCCCGCCAGATCCTGAGCCTTTCTTTTATTTGAAGCACCGTTGGGAGGATCATTCTCCTCCAACTCATCCTCTGAAGATTCATCTTGACGTCTCAGCAAATCCGCCGCTTCCTTACGAGATATAAAAAACACCTCCTTTAAAGGCTTTAAGGCATGCAAAAACAGTTCTGCTTGAGCCGCTGAACCTCTAATCTTATCAACTATTGCCGGAGGACTCATGATCAAGGCCCTACAAAAAGCCCAATCCAACATTTGAACTTTAAAGTCCCGGTATTGCTTCTCCGGCAGATCTGTAATCGACGGATTGAAGGCTTGCGCAATAGCAGTCGTAGGCAGGGCAAACCTCAATTTGTTGAGCACTTGGGGATCCACTTCATTCCCAAAAACTTCTTCTTTAGAAAGGTTCACCACCTTCCAATCTCTCCAACCATTTGGCAACATATCCCCCGCTGATAACTTCAATCTGTCCAGAATTACGTCCTCCAACTCGGTTTCAGCTGCTTCCTCCACCAACTCCTGTATAGTTATAAAGGAAGACTTTCGGACTTCCATCTGCAAAAGAAAAGAAATCCCATGTCAGTAGAGAAATTTCACGTTGACCCGCTTGAGAAAGAATGTCTGCAAGCGGCCGATATAAAGATTGTGTCGAACAACACAAGGAAAACTCTGATATACACAGAGACGTGATCAGCATGCTTTACCAGATTACTGCCGGTAACAGCAATACTCCGAGCCTGGAGGCTGCGGAGATGCTCCTTGAGCCGTAGAGGCTGCTTAGCGGAGTCTTTATAGACGGCTGCGTCTCAACCTGAGCCGAGCCTACACAGAGAGAGCCATTACGGCTCCTTGAGCCTTTTACGCTTGTCAGTACCGAGCCGTTGCGTCCGCGGCTGCGTCTCGCGAGCCATGACAGCTCCCGCTGCGGCTGACGACCCGTAATGTAACCTAAAACAAAACTAAAACACATAACATGACAACTTACCATTATTTTTCTCCTCAATACAAACACGGGTAATTCTTTCCACTAATATATTAATAAATAAATAATTATTTAAACAAATTAACTATTTAACCAAGATTTTACAAATCTTCGAACGTTAACAACGTTTGGGTACATATACACTACTCAATAAATAATAGCGTACTGAGGATTCACGGACCTTAGCGGTGCGTGTTACCCGGCACCATGGTAACCACGGTAACCATAGACGCTTGGGGGGGATTTTGCCCCCACAAGAGCCTTGATTAAGGCTTAAAGTTGATAACTTTGGGTATGTATATATGAAAGGTAAGGTAGGTAATCTCCGATAGGTCAAGCCAAAGGCACAGAACTGAAATAAAAGTTTATGTGGCTGCTTTATGTTCTGTAACGTCGCAGCCAATTAGGGGTGGGAACTCCCTTGGTAATTAATTTACTACCGGCCCAAATTTTGGGCGGAACTTTTTTTTTACTATTAATTTTTTTTTATTTAAATCTTTATTGGTGAATTTCTCACCAATGTTTCATTTCAATTTCCGACTAATCAGATCCGTTGCTTCGCTGGCGGTTATCGTCAGCGAGGCAACGGAAATCTCTTCAGATAAGACGGATCCGAGAAGTCGCGGCGGGCTGGGTAGCCAAAACACCGCGTCAGCGTGTGACCCGGTCCTCGGCGACTTACTCTCGAGTAACCTGAGATGCATCATGGCGTCCAAACGCTGATTGTAATTTTAATGAGAGCGGAGACAAGTCAGTATCCATCAGGACTTATCCAAAGACGGACGTCTGACTTGCCTCCTCTCCCAAGTCCTATTATAATAAACCACACATATTTAATCAATACCTTCTTGAAAGATTTAACCAACCCCTAGAGCGCTTCTGCCGTTCACCCTAGGGTGCGAGCGTGGTAAGCTGTTCTAACCTCCTCCTTCCGAGCTGAGCGCCTTCGGGCCGTTCTTCGCGGAACCCGTTCATGCCCAGAGGAAGACGTTCACGACGAGCGGGTCGCGCGGTTCAAGCTGCTCGTGCACGAGCTTTATTAAAAGCGGGTCGTCCAACGGTGGTGTCGGTCGAACAAGTTTCGCGGTCGTTTATTAAATTGGCGGTTCGGAACCAACCAGCAGAGGACCGACCAGCAGAGAACCAACCAGCAGGGAACCAACCAGCTGAAGACCAACGAGGTTCTGGGTTCTGGGACAGAGAGTCTCCCAGGTCACCCTCCGCATCGGGCGACGAATCGGGGGTGGTAATCGCCAGCGAACCAGAACATCGCCCTGCCTATTGGACCAGCATCGAACGGGACTATAGGATTGAAGCCGTTGAGCATACGAGGCCCAGTCGTCCTTCAGGAGGTGTCATCCCCTTCCACGATCCCCGCTTCGGATACTATAGCGAGGAGTACTTCCAGCGGACTGGGTATGACAGCTACCCACCCTTTGAGGCCAAACGGTTGGAAAGAAGAGGTATTGCGTGGGCAGACCTTTGGGGGCCCTAAGGTAAGGAAGTAATTTAATAAATTTAGAGGGTTCGTCTGTGTGGGGGTACTTGGGGTCGGTTGACTCCCTAATTCCACCCACCTGGAAGAATTTTGAATTTTAGGACCTCCCACGATTTGGAGGACGTTACAGTTCAGATATCTTTTTCGTTTTCAATAAGCTATAATTTTTCAAAATAACAACGATAGTTCAATTTTTTCTTCCTATCTTAATTAATATAACTTAAAAAAATTTTAGAAATTAATAAATTTATAATTTTTGATTTATTTTTATTAAAAAATAAGATGGCGAAGCATGCGGTTAACCCTTTCCCGGCTCGGAGTATCGGTGAGTCTTGGTGTGAATCGTGTGGGGATAGAGCCAATCAAAAGTCCGATTTAAGACAGTGTGCGTGAGAATTTAATTGTATTAGTGCAGCAAGCGCCCCCTTCTACCATTTTTCCGACCCCTTCTCTCGAAAACAGACTATAGTTCTCTCATTATTAAAACAAGACGGACAATTTAAATTTAGAGTGGGGCTCCAAGGTCAGCCGGGAAAAGGTTAAGAAATTAATCTCTGTTTGTATGATTGACCAGCGTATTATTGACTTGAAAGTTATAATGTCATAAGTGTCATAATTTCTTAATGTCTAATAATAATTGTACTTTTTAATTTAAAAAATGTTCATTTTTCCATTAAATATTTTAGTTTTTATAAATAGTAATAATGAATTTTTAAAGTCTAATTTTAAAGAAAGCTCACTTAACTGGCCAATAAAGTGATCATTAACGCTAGTCGATTATTTGAATCGTAATGAATTCCACTTAATTAGCCTCGTATCAACAGATGTTTATTATTGTTTTATGTGATCCCAACAGTAAACAGTCCAAAATAATGCTCTCACTTTTTTTATTCGCATAGTAAATCGAATCCATAAACATATTATTCTAGTCTGACTTTAGTGCTTCACGGAGACATATAAAAACAAGGCAGCTGCGAAAACAGAACATATAACATTCATTCTTCACCGCGAACGTATCATTAAAATGGAAGAAGATTACGTTACTGTTCAGCTTGTCAAGTTTGATACTTACTTATTGTTACCGAAAGAGTGGCCAGAGAGTACTAATAGCCTTATTTTGACGTTGGCGGAGAAAATTATAGATAAATATAATTTCACAAAGCCAATCGTGCAAATAAATAATATATCAGCTCGATTGGTCTGTTGTATAAATGATTGTGAATATTATTACGTCTTCAATAAAGTGCCTAAAGAGTAAGTGTTAAAGCTTAATCTTTAAAGAACGTAACGATGTGAACTTCCAGGTATTAATTCCGTTTTTCTTTCATTTCAGAGAAATATTTGATGCTTTTGTTTACAATATATCAGTTCCTGACAATAACGAACCAATCAAAATAGAAATCATTAGCGGAAGACATGTTAATCACAATCCATGGTAAAATAATTCGAAGCGCTTCATACCTTACAACCAGAATAAGTAAGTTATAACACGTTGAGACTTGATTCACTTAATCGTATAGTAAAATACATTTCGATAGAGTAGCATTACGATCACACAGGGTTGATTCAACCCCACACCCTAAGAAGTGTTCTCTTACTAAAACAATTATATTTGTAATTACTGCTAAACGCAAGCGAATTTTATAAGGTGCTTTGTCTGATGTGACTTAGTATTTTTGGCTACTAGCTCGTAAATGTCGAGAACAGATATACTAAGAGGGCCACATGCTAGAGCGACACTCTTTGCCACAAATGTAATTACAATTGGCTCAATTTAAATATTTAAAGTTACCGGTCAAATTAAGCGATGGGGAAAAACTTTTTTTCATGGTATTTATTATTCAAAATTGTTTTTTAATCAATGGACTCCATTTGGAGACTTCAGTGAGTACTTGAAGACTTTTTAACTATAATTATCTTCGGATTAGACGTATTTTAACTTATTGCTTTGTTACAGGTGAAATGTGTGATGCGTCATATACTGCGATATGAACAGAGTTAGCGCTAAATGAATTATTAGTTCTAAGTGACTTTTGATTGTTTCAAAATATTATCTAAATGTGAAATAAAGTAAATTTGTATTACTGAGAAAATTTTGTCTGTGTCTATTTTACTTAAATACACCTAATAACTTATACTGGGACTAGACGCCCCGTTGTTAAGGATGTATGAGCATGACAACAATTTTCGATTCAAGCCCCCAAATTTTTTTTCAGCGTAGATTTATACCCAAAGAATTTGTTGTTAAAATTTCAGTATAAATTCAGTTGTAAATGTACACTATACATCAAGCGGTTATGACCGTCTCATCACCCCGCAACTCTCCGAGCCTATCCCCACTTACTATTCCCCCACGCCCTCGCTCATATATCCTTAACACGTCTTTTAGGCTATACACACACTGTACCATGCAAATGACTGTACCGTATAGTATGAAGTTTTAGTATGAAGTTCCGCCGCAACAACAGGGTCGGGTAGCCTCTGCTACCAGTTTAAGACGCATAATTTTCTGACGCAAGCTATTCATATGGGAATATTTTGATCTGACAAATTACCATGATTAACACACGTGCTACTTTATATGCGGCTGACCCAGACGAGATGATTTTTTCGTTGCATGAATTTTATTTAATTGTGATAAATTGATGACTGCTTTAAATGCGAATGTACTTTTGTTGATGATGATTTTATAATAATTAACTATTTACAATCCAACTATTTTCTAAAATCAATTATGCTCATAAAATATGAATATTTATGATTGAAAAAAAAATTACGTTCCATGTAGTACAAGATATGATGCGGTGCATTCTTTGATCATTTGAGAAAATTATTAACTTATATGGTTACTAAGCCATGTTTTAATTCTGGCATTAGAATATGTGGTTCAGTATCAGGTAGTCTTCAATTTAAAATGCGAACCATCTATATACTCATGTAAGATTCATAGAAAAAAATTATAAAATTTTAAATTGCTCGCCGCCTTGAAAGTAATGATATGAACGTGTAAGAATGTGAAGCTTGTGATCAGGAATGAGAGAATAACTTATTCATCGATTCCTAATATATTTTAGAATTAATAATCAGTGAGTGTAGATCATAAACTAATTAAGATTCTCATTGAGCGAAAGTGTAACAAAATCATTCTACGCAACGAATATTTATCAGTAACTTTATTTACTGATCAAATGAGAAAATTTGAATTACACGATCCTAAAACTGAACTTAATATGGCGTCGGGTTGAAAATATTTAAACTACTTATAAGATTTCAAAACGCTTCTATGACTCGTAAGAATAGAATCTTTTTAAGAAGTTGTAAAATTGTATATAATCGCGAGTATGCAATCCTTGATTTTGTTTTATTCATCATCTTGTAGTTTCTCTACTATAAGACTTACGCTCTATAAAACGTTTTGTTTAAATGATGCGACGAATGTATCCCATGCTTGTTACCAATGCAGAAACATCCAAGTCTAATTCTGTTGATAAACGCGCAGCCATATTAAATAGTAATGCTTCCATTATATAGAAGAAAACGTTATCAGTAGTGATTAAATGTTATCTTAACTTAAATGAAATAAAAATATTAAAAGAGTGGAAATTCGCTTATCATATTGATTATTTGTTACGGTAAGATCTCAAAGTAGGAACTTCCGGACGAAAAAGAATTTCAACGTGAAATCAAAGTCATTGAAAGTATGTTTTTTTATATTTGTTAGCAAAGCCTTAAACTAATTTTGAACAATCGTCTAAATTATAATTCCACAAAAGGTTAGGTGATGCGCATCAATAAAAATAAGAAAGTGATGTGGTAAATTGCATCGTATAAATTGCGATCACAACTGAAAACAAAACAACTCAATAAAAACATTCGATGTAGAGGAAGATATACTGTTCGTCGGGCGCACAATTAGTATCTCCAACTTTGCACAGCCACAAAAACGGGTCAAGAGCTTTCGGAGTCGCTGCAACATCCCCGATCGTGATCACAGCTTTGTCAAGTCTATGGTGGCTGTGCCATTCCTGAGAAAGCTCGTCGTACAATATGATCTCCAATATAAAGTTAGGGCATACTTCCTACTCTCGGGGTATAACACATCCGTATTTCAGACCCATTTTCGGAGAATCAAATTTGATGATACTTGCGCGTGACTGCTGTTTACGATGCGTCTTCCCTCAATGTTTTCTTACGAGAGATGGACTTCTTTTACAATGTCAGTGAAACTTAATGCGCAATATATTTTATTAAAAATGATCCAACCTCAGACTGATCCAAAACTGTCATTGTCAATATTACACCTCATATTTTCTTAAGCTTCATCTCAAGCTTCGTTAAATTTAAATCTGAATCGACAAATACGGAATCACAAGTCATCAAAACATATTTTATTACTACTGCAATACTTACTTTTAACAGCTTCTCCAACTTATAATTTGTTCATTTTTATGATGTTAGAGTTAGAACTACTGAATAATTTTGAATTTTCATACTTTCTTCATTAGCATCATCATTATTAAATGTTACTACTAACCGACAAACCATTACAACGCATTACAAGAATCTTACACAGAAAAAACGATTGACTTGGGCCAAGTAAAAAATTCTACTCAAACTGTTTTGCTTGATCGAAGTAAATTGTTTTTTCTTCACTTAAGAAAATTTTCTTGTCCTGAGAAATTTTAGATGCTTGCTCCAATAGACTTGTATCTTGGCTCAAGTTAATTTTCTTGTCTTAAGAACATTTGTTGTCTTGGCTGAAGTAAATTTTCTTGTCTGAAGAATATTTGTAGTCTTGGCTCGAGTAAATTTTCTTGTCACAAGAATATTTTTAGCTTGGCTCAAAATTTTTATTGGAAGAAAATAAATTTTTAATTTTAAAAAAATATTATTTTGTGGGCACCCAGAGGTCTGAAATTTAATTTCAAAGAATCAAAGTCATTGAAAAATTTTGACTTCTCTCGGGATCGAACCCTCGAACTTCTCAGCATGAAGCAGGGACGCTACCGACTGCGCTGAGTTGTCAAATCTTAAGACACACCTCTTTTCATCTACATAAGTTCAAACTCGGGCCGTACTTTCACTGGTAGAGCTTGGAGTGGGGGAGCAGTTGAACAAAATTTCTTGTGACAAGAAATTTTTTCTTGAGTGAAGTAGTAATCTCACTTGCCGGTAGCAAGTAAATCCTTGTTTCAAGAAATTTTAAACTTTAAACAAGAAATTAACGTTTGATTCAAGAATTAAACTTCAAGAAAATTATATACTTGGCCCAAGATAATTTTCGTCTTCAAATTGGATTCTAAAAATTTTCTTGAGCCAAGAATTTTTATTTTCAGCCAAAACTTTTTTCTTTCTGTGTAAAAAAATAGTTGGAATCGAAAACAAAAAAATATATTTAGAATGATATAAAAAATATCTTTTTATTAGTTATAAAGTAGAGAGTGTATATATTTTATATGTATATTTACTGTAAACTTAAATTGTATTTTTTCTATTTGCTTCAGCATCATATCACTATATATTTTGATACGTCATTTTAGTATTGCTTTAAAGCAATTTTATGATTATAACATGCCGGCCTGAGCACTATTGAAGATAAACGTATGCATTGCGACGCTACTTCAAGGCTAATGAACTTATGATATACTCCACAACCATTGGAAAAATCTAAAACTTTGTGAGAAATGAATAATATCACTAAGCGACTGACAATTACCTAAGCTTCGTATGATATTGTCGATGCAGAGAGGATCATAAAAGTGAAATAATTGAAACAGCGCCTAAAAAAACAATCTGCGCAAATAACAATCAGAAGGGGTATTTGCATCGAACGCTAATAAGTTCTACTCACAATAAAACTATTCCAACATTGATGTACCGCGGCTCAGTTGTTATTAACCTGAGCCCATTAATATTTCGAATATAAATGAGTACATTTTTTTTTTTTGCTGTACACTATATTTTAACTCTATCTTTAGGTATCAATTGGCAAGTTATAGATTCAAACAGCTTTGAGAATTCTATGACTTAATGAAAGAACGACTTGTTGTTTTTATCTACCTTTTTTCAGAGTGGAACAAAATATTTTACTATTAAACTAATGGAGATTGAAAGAATATTTAATGTAGATGTCGTATACAGTCTAGAATTGTACCTATTAATGAAGTAATAAGTATTTAAAAGTTAGGAGTTTGTATGATTGAGTACACTGAAAAAAAAAATTTGCTGTCGTAACAAAAGTTAGGATTACGCAGCTATTTGTTATGATAACAAAACTATCTTGGTTAACGCAACGAAGTGACATTTGTTGTGCTAAGTAAAGTGAAGTTGCTGATTTAAAGAATAATATGTGTTGAGGAAAATTTTTCGAATACGCATAGAATTTTTTCCATCTAATACATTGCTAAGGCTGATAGTCATGACCATATCAGCCTTACATTTCTATAATAATGTTATTAAGTGGAAAAAATTCTATGCGTATTCGAAAAATTTTCCTCAACACATATTATTTGTTAAAATAGCAACTTCATTTTACTTAGCACAACAGATGTTACCTCGTTGCGTTAACTAAGATAGTTTTGTTATCATAACAAATAGCTGCGTAATCCTAACTTTTGTTTCGATAGCAAATTTTTTTTTTCAGTGTAAGATACGATTTGTTTACAAATTATCAGATGGAGTATATAAATACTAAATCGAAGTCTTATGCAATTAGTCTTTTGAGAACCGTCAAGATAATAAGTGATAAAGTGGTCAAGTTTTCAAGAAGTGTAGTTTGAAGCATGACGAGAGCCAACGCATTCTCTATTTTTAAGCCGAAAAGTCTGTGGAAAATGGCAAACCGACCTGAATTTTCAAGCCTTGCTTGGGAAGAACACAATCAGATTATATGCATCGAAGAGTCTGGTACCTGGGAAGCTTTTGCGAAGTTGGAAAATAAAGAGAAAAACCGAAGTATCTTTGTCCCATGTTGGGATCACACTAGAGTTAAGTTACCTATGGAAGAATCCACAGCGTCAGATTACATCCACGCCAATTATGTGGATGGCTACAAAGACAAGAAAAAGTTCATCTGCACTCAAGCACCGATAACTAACACACTGGCGGACTTCTGGAAAATGGTCTGGAATGAAAATAGTCACATCATAGTCATGTTACTGAATCCAATATTAGATATTAATTACATTTACTGCCAGTATTGGCCTTCAGAAGAAGATAACATCTTGCAGGTTGATCAGTTCACAATAAAGAGACTTGAAGTAGAAGTCGTTTCTAACTCAGTTGCGACGAAATTGCAGTTAATTCATCGATTTGGAGTATCACGTAAAATCTGGCACTTTTTGTACACTGGCTGGACCGGATACGACGTTCCTGATGATGCAGCTGAGTTTTATAAGTTCGTGCGATTATTCAACCAAATGCGTATAGCAACCATACAAAGAACACTGAAATTAAGTCAAGATCTACCGGGACCTACTGTTGTACACTGTAACACGGGGATTGGACGAACTGGCACATTTTGCGCAATAGACATTGCGCTATATCGGATGATGACAACCGCAACGATATCTTTACCGGCAATCGTCAGAAGCATCCGTCAGCAAAGACACTCTAGTGTGATTACTTATGAGCAATACTTTTTTTGTTATCGTGTGTTGTTACATTTTTTGTCACTTACGTTAAAAAAATTAACTAGTCCAAAAGATTAAAGAACAAGATTATATTATATTTGATTTTCTGTCAAACTTGCACTAGCTTTGATCTACTTAAATCGGTTCACTTTTTTTAATTTCGATATCTTGTTTTCGGTAAGGAGCCATAAGATTTATGTAATTGTATATACGAATAAGTGATAACCTTTGATAGTATTTTAACGATTAAGTGAACACAAATGACAGAGCTGTAAATAATACTATGGAAATCATACACTTCGTGGGAGACGTTGACGTATGTCTATTTGTTTATTAGCAGACAGCGCCACTTAACGTAAACTTCACCTGCTCCGAAGAATTGACACAAAGAATTCTGCACGCCTCATAGCGCAAAGCGTTTGAGAAGGTGCTCTTCTCTTAACATGTCAAAGCCTAGCAGTTTTCTAAACTCAAAATACTGCTATTATATTCCCATTGAACTTATAGGGAAATTTGGGTACACGTATATCAAGAAAAAATATCAATGTTAATGCACATGATGTTTTTGGATGACATTTATTTTGTTGTTATATAAAAAAAAAAAACTTATTAAAAAAATTTTTTCGTGCACGTCCATGGATGACCCGATTCTGTATGTATCGACCTAGTATTATAAAATAAACAAAGTTTGATGGTTTTATTTAAGTTTTATTCCAATCAGCTGATAACATGCAATCTTTAAAAACTAAACATTACAACATTTACATGATTACATTCTTAATCAATAAATCTAAACTCAATTAATAATAAAGCTAAACAATTTTTCTTATTTTAGGACTTTCTTTAAACAATACTAGAAATTTTAAACAGCGCGCGTTCGCGCGCCCTCTATTTTATGTATTAATTTTCATATTCGATAAATATTGATATATTGATAAGTTCACGTTTTAATGCTAGGCCAATAGTAAATAAGAAAAATTCCGTGTTCAACCAATAAGGAAGAGTGGCCCGTTATTTTGCGAGTTTCGACCTACGGCTAACTTCAAAACTTTCATCTATTTTATATTAAAGGATCGAGAACTCATACAGCGTTTCGTAAATAAAGGCATATTGTTCGTTTTTTGCAACACTGGAATGTCTCTGCCTGCGTATAATCGCTACATCTAGAGGCACTGCGACTTTACCCAAAACTATCGAATTTTCTTATTATAATCATCGTAAGAAATAAACGAGTCTCGTTATCTTTATTACTTTTTGGAAATAAAATTAACTGTCAGAATCTCATTACATAGAATTAGTTCTTTAATTAATAACACGTACATAAATTAACAATTGATAACGAGCTTATCACTCCAAAATTCCCAATAGTCATTAGTTGAAATATCAATTGTTTTATTTACGGGTTCATCGGGTTAATGTTTTTGTTATATACTCTGCTGTTGTTTATTGAATACCTCTCTTTGTATGAAGTATAATGGTCTAAATATGATCACGATTTTAAATCTATTCTTAAAAAGCTATTAGAAGATTGTAAAAATATCTTATCAAAACCATTTTAATACATTGCTTAATCGCGAATTGCTCAATATTTTAATTCAACGTAACCACCGAAGTTTTTCTAAGTTCCTAAATTTTGACATCGCGAACTCTCCTAGATAAATAAAGACAACATAATTAAATGTGCTTCGTATTACCTACTGATTTGTTTTAATTCAGTGTAAGGGCGGCCAACAAACTCATTTGGTTTGGGACATTATGAAATCGGTTAATTTTATTCTAAAAAAATCACTTATTTTTCTATTTTTAGTGTACACAAACTCAAATTTCCCCAATGGATAGTAAACTCTAATGCTCGGAGATAAAATTGAAAATCGATTGAAGAAATTTGACAGTTTTGGATAGCATGATGTGCTGTTGACCCTGTACTTACATGAGAATTATCGCGCACAAACATACATACATACGAATCAAACTGATAACCTTTCTTTTGAATTCGGTTAAAACACCAAAACCTTCTCCTAAATGTAACAAATACTTATCTAAAAACTGCATCTAAATCTGTGCAACCAAACGCGAGATAATCGCGGACAAACATACATACATTCAAACATACAGATGAAACTGAGAAGCTCTTTTCTTTTTAAGTGAATTAAAAAGTATAGGTACTACCTAGTGACTGTATCTTAATCGACACGGTTCCAGGTTCAATTTCTCGCTGTTAGTTTCGTATTAAAATGCATACCTAATAATTGTTCGTCTCTTATCTGGGTATTTATATTTATATATGTAGGTAGGTACACTTCCTCATGTTGGACTGGGAATTAAAGAAACACTTAGAATATGCTAATTACCAACTCTTCCCACAAGGTAGAAACCAATAAATGAGACGCGAACCTTCAGCTTTATCGCGGGCGGAAGGCTGTCAACCTATCACCACTATACCTACTCATGTTCTATCTTATGGTTATGATTATGACCCTCGAAATGTACTAATGTCAAATGTAGTGTCATATAGCTCTAGAACCATATGGTGCTCTCTGCCTACTCCGACAGGAATTATACTTAGACGCATATAGTATACATATGTATGTGTACGGCCGGTTTGGTCGAGTGGTACTGGCGCCGCTGCCTTTTGATCGACGGATCCTGGGTTCAATTCCCAGTTGGGGTAAATATTTGTGTAAAAAGCATTTGTGTCCATCTTTATGTATGTTCCGAGGCACTCACGACACAAATTAAAACCTTAATATTATAGCTTAGGAATGTGCAGCGATTGTATGTATAAGTATGTAGGTAGGTAGGCTTCAAAAGATACACGGTACTACAAGACAAACCTTTAATGTCATTAAGTGAGTAGGTATGTAATTTATAGATGAATACCTACAAATAAATTGACTGTAATGATTAATTGATGATAATAGCCAGACCGCCAATCAGTGTTATCTAAAGTAAGGTGTATAAATATGGTTGTGTTTCCCTAATAAATAAATAAATAAAGATCATGTGATATGGGGGTCGCTTTACTATACATAATATTTAAAGGGTACATACAATTAAAATGCTCACCAAAATGTGTTTCCTGAAGTATTGTTGATATGAAGCTATATAACATCTACCTATTTATTAGGTACTTATTTGAAATATGTATTTATAAATTACATTTTAGCTAACATACCTACCTTAAACTCTTACTTCATCATATCTAAAAATACTTCCCTGCTGGACAAGGAATGAAAAAAACCATAGAATCTACCAGTTACCAACTCTTCCCAGGCATACTGTAAAAGCCAGTAAGTGAGACGCAAGGGTTTTGCTATAACTACCATCATTGCTTACCCCTAAGAATTAAAAATTTGAGAGTATGGACCTAAAACTCTCATACTCGTAGGTCAAAAAAAATATAACTAAATTTAAAAATAAAGTGCAGGTAGCAGGTGTTTTTGTATTTATAAAGTTAAAAAATACTTGGATAATTAGTTTTTCTAACAAATAAAACTACACCTACCAAGCATGCAGTTTTAAAAAGACAGAGAGAAAACACAACTAAAGAGAACACCAGTTCAACAATGAGATTGTAAAAAAATGGAAGGTTCAGCTTATTCTATATCAATATGTAGATTTCTTAGACGGTTATTAAAAAAACAGTCTTCTGACAACATATTTTAGCATTAGATGGGAAACACAATTAAATGCCTAATATTTTCTACAAAAATACTATTGAATAGGCCTTGAGAAAATACTCTTACTTTTCATATTTTCTGGCATCATTAAATTTAAGTTTTAATTTAGTAGTTATAAGAAAATCATTGGGTCAGAGGGTCATGTTAGGGAGAATAGTTACTAACATGACCCACTGACCATATTTTTAGTTAATAAAAATAGGTACATACCGGCAGCTACGCTAATTGGTGAGGCTTCCATTTCCATTGATGATACTTGAACCTATGAAGTAAAATTACATTTTAGTAAAATATTCTTCCTATTAAGAGGTAGGTACATAAGTACATACCTACTTCTATTTAAATTTACATAAGAATCCCATTTACATTTCAAACTTTATTAATCAATTTAGGTTAGCTGGAAGAGAACTCATTTTGAGTTAAGCTCGCCATTGTGTATCCTGTTCTCTGTAAAATGTTTGTTTTAATTTTTGTGTACAATAAAGTATAAAGAGCACAGAGGGAACACCTAATTAACATGACCTTGACGTGGGAGCCCCCTGCAAGTAAGTACCTGCTTACATACCTACATTAACTGCATAGGCACCAACCTTTGATTATAATCAAAGGTACCAACCAACTATACTTAAAAGACGCTTTTACGGCGAAGGAAACATTGTGGAGAAACTTGCATACCTATTAGTTACAATATTAATATGATTCAACCCGATTGTGAGGTACCTACTTAAGTGGTTGGCGCGCCGCGTCGCACAAAAGGTAGATAGGTATCTACCTAACACACTCCTACCTATTCACAATGGTTTGACCTCATAAATCTTTCACGGTTTTTAAGCGTAGAGTACCCACTCTAAATGAAAAACTAAATAAAGCACTAAGAAATCTCGTAACATAGGTAAGACAATCATTCCAACGGTAACTAAGTTACTTGGGAATTTTCAGGGGTTATTTTTAGTCTTACTTACCTATATGACAATCGTTTTAGTAAGTAGGTATCACTTCAAATACTTATCAACACTGTTTGCATTAAATATTATTGAAACACAACATTTAAATTACGTTTAAACAAAAAAAAGACAAAAGATGCTACTGATTTTTTGAAATGATAGCTACTTTGTAACGGTCGTTACTAACTGTAACAAATGCACAAACTAAAACAAATAAACTTAGAAACAAATGTTACACATATAATAATAATCACCAATAACTTAATATATTCATAAAAACATTAAAAACTGCTAAATTTATTAATAAAATAGAAATAAAACACAGTACTTACCAAGCTTCATCAAAAGGAAAATGAATTTAAAAAAAAGGGAATACCATACCATGCTAAATCAAAATCAATAACTCAAAAATGTCCTAAAATAATAAAAATTAAATAAATTTTGTCGCAATGTTTTTTTTCATACAGTTGTCATAAAAAAGGATTTAACATCATTTACATAACAAAAAATGATTTCCGGACCATTATTGGCTTCATAAGATATTAAGTAGCCAAAATTACCGAAAGTAAACCGAAAACCGAATTTGATAAACTAAATTGTTTATAAACCCTTATGTTATCGAAATAAATCTAATGTACACGTAGTGCCAACAACGGACAGTCTTTTGCCTCAATGGAAACAATGCTGACCTTTTAAAGATTCAGATTAAGTATCATATCATAAAGTAACTTTCTATTTATTGTCTTTATTGTATTTTACAGCAATAATTGAAACGTGTTGTCAAACAAGTTACCGCTTGCCATATAAAAAAATATATGTAAGTCATTCTTTATTTTATTTATTTTATTTTATTTTATTTATTGTACAAAACCATTGTTTTAAATCTGACCGAAAAGGAACAGTATTCTTAATCTGTTTGTCACAGCAGTACACCTTGTTGATCAACGGACGAGGCTCTGACATTATAACAACTTGTAATGGCTATCTCCTTGATATTGGATACTTCGCCAGTCCATATTTTAATTTTTATTAATTTGATAAGAACATTAGAGATTTCTTTAATATCTTGGTTCGCGCGGAGTGGATTATGGAGGGAAGAAGGGGGTGGATAGGAGAGGGTACTATCCCCTTATGATTCCCACCGCGTGGAAACCGATATTATTATTTTTAAATGAAATTTAGATTTTAAAGTTACGTATGGGACGGCTGCGCGGAACTGCGACAAGAGCTGAACGCAAACAAAGTCGTTTCTGGCACTCCGCCGTCCGCTGCCGCGGCACGCTCACTTCTGGACTACTGTAACATAAATTTATTAATTGGACGCTATTTTGTCCACGTTCATTTTGTCTACGTTCACTATGTAAGTAAATGAGAAAATAAGTAAAAGCTGTTACGGGAAAAATCCCAGCGAACTATCAAATGTGCTTCTGACTTAATACAGTAATAATTTGTATTTTAGATTCAATTTAAGTACTTTGATTAAGTTCCTCATATTTTTCATACACTTTTTTATATATTTAAAATGTGATTTTTTAGTTTACCTTTGACTGACAAAATTAGCTAAGATTGTAAACATTCGCCTTATTTTGGCAACACCGTTTTTGTTAAACATTTATCATTATAAGGCAGAGGTCAACACTAAGATACAGCCAAAACTTTTGTATAAAATATTGTTCCTCAGAAAAGCATATTGATCAAAACATGAGGCAAATATATTTATATGAATATATGGTATGAAAACAGCGTAAGAGCTACATTTTTCTTTAAGGAAAATGAAATATTTAAATATGTAATAAAGAAATAATTTAAAAAAAAATGGCTGTACGTACGGCTCCGTTCTTTGCTTATTTAAATACACTCGTGCTTAAAACGCTAGTGTTTATATTGTTGTATGTCTATGTTTATATTCTCCTCTTTGCTCGTGCTCGTGCCTATAGTGCATCTATTATTGTGATTTTAAATTTACTTTGGAAACGAAGGAAAACTTCTTTCCTCATTGCCCTAGTCTTATCTTGATCTTATCCTTGTAGGTACCGCTTATTGTTTGTAGGTACCGTAATCTCTTGTAGTTTCCAACCTTGACTTTGGTCGCAGGGTCATTGTCTTATCCTTTGAAGACAGAGCCTTAAACATAAAAATTGATTGATTGATACGTCGGATCTGTTTAGAAAGTCATAGTTGCTTGATTGTGTGTTATTTGAGACAAAGGTAAATCTTATTTGTTTCCTTATTTAATTAATAAGTCACTAACTACTCACAGATAAAAATAAATGTTTATATTTCATTGTAATTATGATTGGTTGAAGTTATTATTCACTGCTCATCCAAACTTGCCAAAGTTATTATAGTCGGACAAAGGAAAAAGGGCAGTTACATAGAATTAATGTTTTAATGTTGGGGGTGTCTATATCTATTTCAATTAATTGGCTTTTAAAGATTATTAACCCAACATGGAGTAATTCTAACAAATAATTTGTTTTACAGATTCATGAAACGCTTATACAACCAACTAAGTATATGAATGAGTTACCAGCAGACTTAAATAAATAGTTCACAAAAGTGATAGCCATTGAGGTGATATGGTCAGGAGCAGTGACTACATACTGGAAAGCATGGTGAAAGAAGACAAAGTGGGCAAATTGGACCGATGATGATTGTGACTTTAGTAACAAACGCATTAGAAAAATTATAGCCATTGAGGTAGATACGGTCTGGAGCAGCATCCACTTACTGGAAAGCACGGTGAAGGAAGGCAAAGTGGACCCATTATGATTGTGACTTTAGTAACAAATGCATTAGAAAAATTAAAGGCTTCCTACCTGAAATAATATTGTTTAATTTGGTCATTTAAGTACTTCAATTTGTGGGGATGAAGGAATGTTTGTTAGTTCTTTTAGTAAAATTTACTGAATGGATTATAACAAAACTGCTGTAATATTATTTAATTAGTGAATTTAATTGACTAAATAACACACAGAGAGTGCCATTTACCAAATTTCCATAGGAATGAAGTCTCTAATGGTAAGCTTGTATAGTAGCTATTTACGTTTCGATAGGCTACTCTCAGTGACCATAAACATACACCTACATGACCTACGACCAGAATCGTGTTTTAAATATGTATACTTATTGAAGAGAAGTATCCCAGTGGTGAAGCTCGTCTTCAGAATCAGTTTTTGAAAGCAGTGTGGTCTTTTTAAACAAGTTATGAGTACCTAACTACTTACTCTTTTACTACTAACGAGTACAATATTATTTAATGCTTTAATAGGTAATGCTCTTTTTAATTAGTGTTGAAAAAGCCAAAATTTTGTTAGAAATTCTAATTCTTGTTTATACCTACTTACTTACCTAAAAAGTAAACTTTTACTTTCTAAATGCTTACCTATCTATACTTATTACACAATTGCTCTAAAAATTTTTTAGGTTAAGAATTGTGTGAAGATTGTAATTATGTATACTTACCAATCTGCTTAATAAGTCGCTAATCTAGTTTCGACACACATACTTAGGTACTTAAATGTTTCTATAATTCAAAACAAAATCACTTCAGTATAGGCACCTAACCTAAAATAATATAAAACAATATTTTAAGTATTATTTACTTACTGTTTTTTGTACATACACTAAACATACCTACTTATAAAAGAAATATGCAAAGAGGAGACGAAAAAACAGGCACGGATTATTTATAGGAATACATTTCTTACAGCAGACCTAACAACATAGATTGGATTGGTTTTGTTTAAACCAAAATTGTATTTTACTTGCGTAAAACTTAAAAGTCATTTTTATTTTGTGAGCAACAATAGCCAAAGACAAACTAAACAGGTAATAAAATAAGTAAATACTTACTTAGGTATTTATTTCTTGGAAATGTAAGTATATAAATTCACTTAAATTACCATGGTAGCAGCGTAAAGAATCTATTAAGAAAATAATTAAAATGCAGCTCCCCTAAAAACAACCTAGGTACAAACCTATGCCGGTGAGTATGGTATACCGATAGGTACTTACAATTAAATACTTGTCCGTTTGTATTTTAAATAGATAACATTTTCAAAATCAATAACTCAGAAAACCTATTAAACAAAACCCGTTCTCAATAGGTAGGTACCTAGTATCAAAAAAGTGCATGTCCGCCATCTTGGTTTTAAATTTAAAATTAATGACCTTCAAAAACATATTAACCGACACCCATGACGTCATTTTCAAAAAAAGTGCACGTCCGGATTCAAGATGTTGAATTTCGAAATGAATTTCGTACTTAATCGAAATTAGCATCCCCGAAAACCCAATATATAACACCCATGACTGCTTTTTACAAAAAATACATGTCCGCCATCTTGAATTTCAAAATAGATGTCATTTTTGGAATAAGCACACCCGGACACCTAAGAAACGACACCAACAACGGATTTTATTCAAAAATGCATGTCCGCCATCTTGGATTTAAAATTAGATGTCATTTTCGGAATCAGCACCCCCGAAAACCTATTAAACGACACCCATGACGGTTTTTTACAAAAAATGCATGTCCGCCATCTTGGATTTCAAAATGAATGTAATTTTCGAGATCAGCATCCCAGAAAACCTATTAAACGACACCCATGTCGGTATGATGGCGGTCGGCTGGTAATATGCTTGGTGAGGGTTCGGGCTTCGCCCTACGCGGAGCTCGGCCTTCAGCCTTCGGCTTCGCCCTATACGCAACTCGCCTCGGCCTACGGCCTCGGCTCGCGCGTTCGGCTCGGTCTGCGACCTCGCCTCACCCTAAAAATCTAAACTTGTATGGCGGCCATCTTTGGTTGGGGCTACGCCCTGCGCGAAACCCCCCAGATACCGATTTTCGTCCGGATCGGAGCAACTTCATTTGACAGCCACCTGCCCCTCACCCTCCTGTAAAACATTTGTTCGAGCACACCCCACTTATGTCAAACGGTTCCGGAGATACAGCAATAAACATTTTGTATGGCGGCCATCTTGTTTTTGCGAAAATCGAAAAAATGACGTCACCGGTAGAATTCGACCAGGGTGTGAGTCGACCTTTGTTCGAGCGCCACCGCTCCATCTGCAACGGTTCGCCCGGGAAGGTGGGTCGCCACCCGATGAGAAGGTGGATCCGAGAATCTCGAGGTTTTCCCGTACCCTCCGCGTCACCCTCTCCACACCTCCCATACAAAGTTTTCACCTCCCGCCGCTCCATCTGGGAGAACAATTCTGTCACCCAGTCAGTCAGTCAGTCAGTCAGTCAGTGGTATTGTAGCTTTATATAATATAATAATTTGTTCGAGCACACCCCACTTATGTCAAACGGTTCCGGAGATACAGCAATAATCATTTTGTATGGCGGCTATCTTGTTTTTGCGAAAATCGAAAAAATGACGTCACCAATAGAATTCGACCAGGGTGTGAGTCGACCTTTGTTCGAGCGCCACCGCTCCATCTGCAACGGTTCGCCCGGGAAGGTGGGTCATCACCTGATGAGAAGGTGGATCCGAGGATCTCGAGGTTTTCCCGTATCCTCCGCGTCACCCTCTCCACACCCTCCATACAAAGTTTTCACCTCCCGCCGCTCCATCTGGGAGAACAATTCTGTCACCCAGTCAGTCAGTGAGTCAGTGGTATTGTAGCTTTTTATAATCTAACTAGGTTTCGCGTGGTGCGCGACCTGCTAAAGCAGGTCGCGAGGCGGTTGTGCTATCCTCATTTAAAAGTCAAAAAAGTTTGCCTTTTTTAGTTTTTCACGGCCGCCATATTGGATTTCAAAACGGATGCTATCTTCTTAATCAACATCCCCGAATACACAAAAACGACACCCATGATGATTTTTTGCAAAAAAGTTATGTCCGCCATCTTGGATTTCAAAACGTATGTCATTTTCTGAA
The DNA here is from genome assembly GCA_949987775.1 of Aproaerema taeniolella. Classification (NCBI taxonomy): domain Eukaryota; kingdom Metazoa; phylum Arthropoda; class Insecta; order Lepidoptera; family Gelechiidae; genus Aproaerema; species Aproaerema taeniolella. The sequence continues at coordinate 22,777 of CATLJT010000223.1, forward strand.
TCAGCACCCCCGAAAACCTATTAAACGACACCCATGACGGTATTTTCCAAAAAATCCATGTCCGCCATTTTGGATTTCAAAATGGATGTCATTTTCGAAATCAGCACCCCTGAAAACCTATTAAACGACACCCATGTCGGTATGATGGCGGTCGGCTGGTAATATGCTTGGTGACGCTTCGGGCTTCGCCCTACGCGGAGCTCGGCCTTCGGCCTCGCCCTATACGCAGCTCGCCTCGGCCTACGGCCTCGGCTCGCACGTTTGGCTCGGTCTGCGACCTCGCCTCACCTTTAGAATCTAAACTTGTATGGCGGCCATCTTTGATTGGGTGGGGGGACGCTCCGGGCTTCGCCCTACGCGGAGTTCGGCCTTCGGCCTCACCCTATACGCGGCTCGCCTAGGCCTTCGGCCTCGTCTCGAGCGTTCGGCTCGGTCTTCGACCTCGCCTCACCTTTTTTTAGAATCTAAACTTGTATGGCGGCCATCTTGGATTTGGGGGGGGGACACTCCTGGCTACACCCTGCGCGGAGATCGGCCTTCGGCCTCGCCTTTTACGAAGCTCGCCTCGGCCTACGGCCGAGGCCTGCGGCCTCGCCTCACCACTCCTTGTATGGCGGCCATCTTGGAAAATGGTGGAATCGAAAAACTTACCCGATATTCGGAATCTTCGTCCCCCAAACCCCCCAGATACCGATTTTCGTCCGGATCGGAGCAACTTCATTTCCAGCCGCCATCTTGGATGCGCCATCTTGAAAAAAAAAATTGACAGCCACCTGCCCCTCACCCTCCTGTAAAACATTTGTTCAAGCACACCCCACTTATGTCAAACGGTTCCGGAGATACAGCAATAATCATTTTGTGTGGCGGCCATCTTGTTTTTGCGAAAATCAAAAAAATGACGTCACCAGTAGAATTCGACCAGGGTGTGAGTCGACCTTTGTTCGAGCGCCACCGCTCCATCTGCAACGGTTCGCCCGGGAAGGTGGGTCGCCACCCGATGAGAAGGTGGATCCGAGGATCTCGAGGTTTTCCCGTACCCTCCGCGTCACCCACTCCACAACCCCAATACAAAGTTTTCACCTCCCGCCGCTCCATCTGGGAGAACAATTCTGTCACCCAGTCAGTCAGTCAGTCAGTGAGTCAGTGGTATTGTAGCTTTATATAATATAACTAGGTTTCGCGTGGTGCGCGACCTGCTAAAGCAGGTCGCGAGGCAGTTGTGCCTTTTTAATAAATTTTTAAAAAGTTTTTAATTTTTTTTTGTTTTTCACGGGCGCCATACTGGATTTCAAAATGGATGTTAATTTCTTAATCAGCACCCCTGAATATCCAAAAAACGACACCCATGACGATATTTTGCAAAAATTTATGTCCGCCATCTTGGATTTCAAAACGTATGTCATTTTCGGAATCAGCACCCTAGAAAACCTATAAAACGACACCCATGTCGGTATTTTCCAAAAAATCCATGTCCGCCATCTTGGATTTTAAAATGGATGTCATTTTCGAAATCAGCACCCCTGAAAACCTATAAAACGACACCCATGTCGGTATGATGGCGGTCGGCTGGTAATATGCTTGGTGACGCTTCGGGCTTCGCCCTACGCGGAGTTCGGCCTTCGGCCTCACCCTATACGCGGCTCGCCTCGGCCTTCGGCCTCGCCTCGCGCGTTCGGCTCGGTCTTCGACCTCGCCTCAATTTTAGAATCTAAACTTGTATGGCGGCCATCTTTGATTGGGGGGGGGGGACGCTCCAGGCTTCGCCCTACGCGGAGTTCGGCCTTCGGCCTCACCCTATACGCGGCTCGCCTCGGCCTTCGGCCTCGTCTCGTGCGTTCGGCTCGGTCTTCGACCTCGCCTCACCTTTAGAATCTAAACTTGTATGGCGGCCATCTTGGATTTGGGGGGGGGACGCTCCGGGCTACGCCCTGCGCGGAGCTCGGCCTTCGGCCTCGCCCTTTACTCAGCTCGCCTCGGCCTACGGCCTCGCCTCGCAGCGTGGCGTCGTGGTTCGGCTCGGCCTGCGGCCTCGCCTCACCACTCCTTGTATGGCGGCCATCTTTGAAAATGGTGGAATCGAAAAACTTACCCGATATTCGGAATCTTCGTCCCCCAAACTCCCCAGATACCGATTTACGTCCGGATCGGAGCAACTTCATTTCCGGCCGCCATCTTGGATCCGCCATCTTGAAAAAAAAATTTGACAGCCATTTGCCCCTCACCCTCTTGTAAAACATTTGTTCGAGCACACCCCACTTATGTCAAACGGTTCCGGAGATACAGCAATAAACATTTTGTATGGCGGCCATCTTGTTTTTGCGAAAATCGAAAAAATGACGTCACCGGTAGAATTCGACCAGGGTGTGGGTCGACCTTAGTTCGAGCGCCACCGCTCCATCTGCAACGGTTCGCCCGGGAAGGTGGGTCGCCACCTGATGAGAAGGTGGATCCGAGGATCTCGAGGTTTTCCCGTACCCTCCGCGTCACCCACTCCACACCTCCCATACAAAAATTTCACCTCCCGCCGCTCCATCTGGGAGAACAATTCTGTCACCCAGTGAGTCAGTGAGTGGTATTGTAGCTTTATATAATATAATAACTAAGTTTCGCGTGGTGCGCGACCTGCTAAAGCAGGCCGCGAGGTGGTTGTGCTACCCTAGTCGTAGGGTCAAAAAGGCGTTCATACTTTTTTTGGTTTGTCACGACCGCCATCTTAGATATCAAAATTTATGTCATTTTCGTAATCAGCACCCCCGAAAACCTATTAAACGACACCCATGACGGTATTTTCCAAAAAATCCATGTCCGCCATCTTGTATTTCAAAATAGATGTCATTTTCGCAATCAGCACCCCAGAAAACGTATTAAACGACACCCATGACGGTTTTTTACAAAAAATGCATGTCCGCCATCTTGGATTTCAAATTGGATGTCATTTTCGGAATCAACACCCCCAAAAACCTATTAAACGACACCCATGTCGGTCGGCGGTCGGATGGCGGTCGGCTGGTAATATGCTTGGTGACGCTTCAGGCTTCGCCCTACGCGGAGCTCGGCCTTCGGCCTCGCCCTATACGCAGCTCGCCTCGGCCTACGGCTCGGCTCTCGCGTTCGGCTCGGTCTGCGACCTCGCCTCACCTTAAAAATCTAAACTTATATGGCGGCCATCTTTGATTGGGGGGAGGACGCTCCGGACTTCGCCCTACGCGGAGTTCGGCCTTCGGCCTCACCCTATACGCGGCTCGCCTCGGCCTTCGGCCTCGTCTCGCGCGTTCGGCTCGGTCTTCGACCTCGCCTCACCTTTAGAATCTAAACTTGTATGGCGGCCATCTATGATTGGGGGGGGGCCGCTCCGGGCTTCGCCCTACGCGGAGTTCAGCCTTCGGCCTCACCCTATACGCGGCTCGGTCTGCGACCTCGCCTCACCTTAAAAATCTAAACTTGTATGGCGGCCATCTTTGATTTGGGGGGGACGCTCCGGGCTTCGCCCTTCGCGGATTTCGGCCTTCGGCCTCACCCTGTACGCGGCTCGCCTCGGCCTTCGGCCTCGCCTCGCGCGTTCGGCTCGGTCTTCGACCTCGCCTCACCTTTAGAATCTACACTTGTACGGCGGCCATCTTTGATTGGGGGGGGGCCGCTCCGGGCTTCGCCCTACGCGGAGTTCGGCCTTCGGCCTCACCCCATACGCGGCTCGCCTCGGCCTTCGGCCTCGCCTCACTTTTAGAATCTAAACTTGTATGGCGGCCATCTTGGATTTGGGGGGGGGGACGCTCCGGGCTACGCCCTGCGCGGAGATCGGCCTTCGGCCTCGCCCTTTATGCAGCTCGCCTCGGCCTACGGCCTCGCCTCGCAGCGTGGCGTCGTGGTTCGGCTCGGCCTGCGGCCTCGCCTCACCACTCCTTGTATGGCGGCCATCTTGGAAAATGGTGGAATCGAAAAACTTACCCGATATTCGGAATCTTCGTCCCCCAAACCCCCCAGATACCGATTTTCGTCCGGATCGGAGCAACTTCATTTCCGGCCGCCATCTTGGATCCGCCATCTTGAAAAAAAAATTTGACAGCCACCTGCCCCTCACCCTCCTGTAAAACATTTGGTCGAGCACACCCCACTTATGTCAAACGGTTCCGGAGATATAGCAATAATCATTTTGTATGGCGGCCATCTTGTTTTTGCGAAAATCGAAAAAATGACATCACCAGTAGAATTAGACCAGGGTGTGGGTCGACCTTAGTTCGAGCGCCACCGCTCCATCTACAACGGTTCGCCGGGAAGGTGGGTCGCCACCTGATGAGAAGGTGGATCCGAGGATCTCGAGGTTTTCCCGTACCCTCGGAGATTTTCCCGTACCCCGTACCGCCATCATACCGACATGGGTGTCGTTTAATAGGTTTTCAGGGGTGCTGATTTCGAAAATGACATCCATTTTGAAATCCAAAATGGCGGACATGGATTTTTTGGAAAATACCGTCATGGGTGTCCTGTAATATGTTTTCGGGGGTGCTGATTCCGAAAATGACATACGTTTTGAAATCCAAGATGGCGGACATAAATTTTTTGCAAAATATCGTCATGGGTGTCGTTTTTTGGGTATTCAGGGGTGCTGTTTAAGAAAATAACATCCATTTTTAAATCCAAGATGGCGGCCCGTGAAAAACAAAAAAAAATTAAAAACTTTTTTAAAATTTATAAAAAAAGGCACAACCGCCTCGCGACCTGCTTTAGCAGGTCGCGCACCACGCGAAACCTTGTTGTCATTTTCGAAATCAGTACTTATGTTATGTTACACACCCCACTTATGTCAAACGGTTCCGGAGATATAGCAATAATCATTTTGTATGGCGGCCATCTTGTTTTTGCGAAAATCGAAAAAATGACATCACCATTTTGAAATCCAAAATGGCGGACATGGATTTTTTGGAAAATACCGTCATGGGTGTCCTGTAATATGTTTTCGGGGGTGCTGATTCCGAAAATGACA
>CATLJT010000224.1:0-42448 GCA_949987775.1 Aproaerema taeniolella
AATTGCTCTTCAAAATTGTACGGCAAATTTTCTCATCGTCTTCAAATTGAGATAACTCCACCTTAACTCCAAAACGTGGAGTCTTATCGTCTCGATACACGCACAAGAAGGATGTGAGATCGACTTTTTCACTCATGTTTAAAGCTATGCACTGCTTTGCTTGAAGAACTAAACGTAAATGAACAACACAATAGATAAAACGGAGTCATGTAATATAACACCTCCTTTGTTCCTGATATTTATTTGAACATGTTGAAACTTGTTCAATTTTTCATCTCACGTTTCGATTCGTTTTTGCTGTGCTAGTATTACTTACCAGTAATTTAAAACTAGAGAACATAACACCTCATTGTTATTGTTAGTAGATGTCAGAATTTGTTAGAACATGTTCAAACACGTTCATGTTAAATTACTAGTATGCAGGTACATTATTTTGTATTTCTAGTCAAATAATGGTAGGTAATTGTATTTAAATAAAATAAATAAAACATTTAGTTTAGCTACATTTATTGATATAAAAATAAAATCAATACATTAAACTTAGTACCTAAAACTAATACTTATTTCTTAACTTACTATCTAACATACTTAGTTGTTACAAAATCCTTATAAAATATGCACTGGCTGTAGCTACAATTTCTAGCTCGATTAAGGAAAGGGGGTTGGCGAAACAAATTAAATAATTATTTATATTTTGAAAAGCTGACAAACAGTTAAAATCCAAATTGCTTTCTACCTTTTTAACAAAATTAATTGCTTCAACATATTCGTTTTCAAGTTGGAATACTCTCAATTTAATACAGTCAATAAAATGATAAATCGCTTCGCTTACGAGATGACCAAATTGTAAAGAACAACGTTTATCACTATATATTAACACGGTTAAAGTTTGTAACGCTGCCTTTTTATCTGTAAATTTCACCGTGCCAAAAGAATAACCATTATTTAACATCTCACACACTAGATTCCACTCATTAATAGAGAAAAATAGACTTTCTTCCTCGTTGAAAATATGAAGTTGAGGCATGAAATCATTTAAAACCCAAAGTCCAGATTTTATATTAATACCGTTGTCGTGTGTATACACTCGCATTGAAATGACACAATCAGTCAGGTAGCTCTCGGCCATGGTGAATTATAAAGTTTCGTTACAGTTGTCATTTTTAGGATAAAGTATCACAGTGTCCCCAAGAAACAGTTGAAATGCGGTCTTTCAAAATAATGCGCTTGTCGTCGTTTGCTGACAATGCAATCTTATTCTGTTCTTGTGTAAATATTTTATGTTTAAGTGATTTGAAAATTATATTTTTCTTACGAATCAGCTTATTCTCCATTAAAACTTTGCTATAATCTGAAAAATGAACATGTTTTATAACGTTCTTTTGTACACCTTTTGCTTTTTTTAATTCGTCTTGTTGTGTTTTAATGCAATAGAGCTTTGACCTTAACCCCACAAACTCCGAAATAACGGTCCCACCCAATTCGTCTTTAAAGAGACCTGGTACCTTTTTATTCAATAAAGGTATATTGTAACAATTGTTTATATCATAATTACTAGTATCGAAATATTGTAAAAAATGACTTTTCAAATCTTTATAAAAATCTTCCGTATCTATAGTATAAAGAAAACTGTCTGTGTCTGTATAACACAATCTCAGTCTTTCGCCATAAAAAGGTTTCATGACAGAGTAATGGAAATCGAACATGTGACTTTTAGAAATTTCGAGAACCGCAAAACCTATATAGATAGGTTTATTTAAGGTAACAGTTTCAGGTTTCATTTGAATAGCTACAAAATTCTCTGTAAAAATTGAAACACTATGGAAATTAGGACGTGCGATTAGTTGCTCTGCAGTAATATTTTTTTTTGTTTTGTTCCTAGTATCAGTCCACTGATTAACTAATTTTATATCAACTCGTTTTTCTGTGTCCTCTAAAGTTTTACCAAAAATGCTATTATTTAATAATTTGAAAAAGTCCTGCTCAAACGTAGATTTAGCTTTTTTACGCAATTCTGTATTCATGTCTATATATTCTTTTAGATATGGTCCTTGTTTGAATTCAATCACCTTATGCACTTTCACTAATTTCAACCCGTGTTTCAAACAAGTCTGCAAATGAACGAAATGAATTACGTAGTGGAACTTGTCGTACAAATTTGGTATTAATTTTTGAGTTTTGGAACCTGGTGGTGCAAACTTTTGTGCGCAAAATGGTATATCGTTATGAAGGTCATGTAAATGTTCTGGGTATTCTATGTCAACCTCCAATATGTAACCATAGTCACCATCTAAAGAAATATTGCAAAAATTTATACGATTAATTTCTTCTTCGTTGAGCAATTTGAAATCGGAATATGGTAGATAAGCACACATAGCGTACCCGTATAGATTGTTGCAATCGATGTAAATCAGATAATTGTTTTTTTGTGAGCTATTGTACTCAGGCAAATATTTATTATTTGCTTTTGAATGCCTAGTGGAACATAAACAAATCCCACCACGAATACCTTTTTGAATTAATCTTATAATTTCCAAATCATTAATAAGCTCTAATTGCACTCCGGTTTTTAAAAGCATAGCATCGAAACTCAAACTAGGAGCTGTTAAGTAAAAAGCGGGATCTAGCTTGTAATTAACTTTACACGTTTTGCGAAAGTTTTCAAATACGTCCGCAAGTAATAATACATCTGACTTGAGGTATAGATCGGTGTATTCTCCGAGATTCCTTATTTTAAACTGATTCCAAACATTTCGTGCGTGTTCATGGTCCGATTCAGAAATAATGTCATTAGTTAATGTACTGTAAAAGCAATGACGTTGTGGTAGGTTAACTTCCTCAAAGAGTTCCCAGCTAGTCATATACTCATAAGGATACACCCCTTTGCGTTTCACCAAATTAAATTGTACATTTGAGGGAAAAAAGCGTTTTAAATGAATAAAATCATTTGAATTCAAATTAGACACAAGTTTTTCTAAACTAGTACCTAAAAACTTAAACGAATCTACGAAGCGAACAGGTATTCTATCCTCATAGACTTGAAAAAATTTTGTAAATGAAATGTAATTTTCTTTGTTTTTCGCGATTACCTTTAATTTACCGTCTAACTCACCTAATTCCCTTATAAATAAGTGACAGTCGTATCCTGACAAGTTGTGGAAAAATACTGGGATCAGTTTAGGCAAGCGAAATCGGATATTACAATACGAATGAGCAGCTCCGCGATAACGTCCCGTAAGATGGCAATGGTCTCGAACCTTATCGTCAAATAGTATTTTATCGCAAAGGAAACATAAGTCAGCGTTAGTATGATTAATCAAATCCTCTTCCGTGAATGTCATTGGCACAGGGGTTTGTAATATTTCATAGATTTTCGTAACATCGGATTGAAGTGAATGTAAAAACTTTGCAACACAATCTGGTCCTCGATAAGTAACATACCTGTTAAGTGAACTATCATATGAACAAACTATATAATAAGCAAAAGCAGCTGGCACGTGTTGCTGTAAAGATGTTGTACAACTAGATGTGTTATCAGCATTGTTTTCAACGGGCTTCAGCAGAGATTCGAAGTCAGCATAGATAACGAAGGGCATATCCTGCATTCGTTCATAGTTTTTGAATTGAATAAAACTTCCTGCCTCAGGCAGAATTGTTTTCACTTGCCCACAAGTATGAGATTTAAATTTTTTTAAAGTATCAAAAAATAAAATGCAATCATCACAAAAATATAACTTTGCATGGTGATTTGTTACTTGTTGACGAAGCAATTTAGGCAAATCTTTAATAAGACAGTAATGAGAACGATTATTGTCTTCTAAAAACAGAAGATTAATGTGATGTTTTTTTCGAGATTCACTTCTGTACAAGGGACCTACTATATTTTTATTATTTTTGAGACCGTAAACATTCACACTTATCTTTGGATTATTTTTTTCAAATACTTTTATATCTGAGAATCCTACAGGGAAAGACATGTTTCTCGTATTAAGAACGGTTTCAAAGTGTGGATACGAAGACGTACGGTGACCGTTGTTCTTAACTGGAAATAACGCAGCCATTATCGACCATAGGAAACAAAAGTTGTCAGCGTTTCTAATATTAATGCAAGCACGTTTGTTCTTTATATTTTTAGGCAAATCGATAAAGCTGGAAGCTCTCATCGGATTGTATTTGTTCATATTCACTTCAAGGTAAAGGTTTCGAATAAAGGCCCAGCCACTATCTTTTTCTTCAAACTCTTCCACTTTTCTACTAATGTTTTCAATAACTTTATAATATAAGGTTTTAAAGTCGAAATTTCGATGCAAAATTATATTTTCTGTGGCAAAAGATTTAATCGAAACCTTGTCTTGAATTTTGGGTAAAGAAAATTCAGCGAACAATTCAAAATTGACTTTCAAGTTTGTATGAGTTTGTACGCGAGTAGTAAGGAGTTTGCGTACATGTCTACGAATATTAAACAAAAATTCATTTGGTGGTAGCGGTTGGTTCGCTTCGTCACCTCGTACACGATATGATGCAATACGTGCACGGAAAGCGCTACTAATTTTGTCAATGCCATCACTTTCATTGATTGAACTATTATCTTTATGCAAAATACTTTTAAGGTGAGCAGAGAACACTTTACTTTTAATCGAAATATCGCAAACTGAACAAAATATTGAATGTGTCATTATAAGAATTGTCTGAACAAGCGGGTGAAGATTGTTTTAGTTACCTATCTAACAGAATTAGACTGTAAATTATAAACTTAAAACGATTAAAATATTGATTTATTGACCAAAACCTTAAGACTATTATAAGCAACGCACAAGTAATATATCCTAATCCTAACACAAAATACCTACACTACTAAATAAAATGTACTAAAATAAGAATATACCCGCATACGTAATAATATTTAACCATAAAATTAAAATAAAGAAAAGAACGCTTTACCACGCAAATCTTAAATCCAGAAAATAAAAAATTAAATCTAGTAAGAAAGTATTTTCGAATCGAACAAGGTGTAACTTTTACCTACTTTTTCTTTTTTGCTTGGTAAAACGTTCCTTCTTCAGTAAACTTTTCTTTAGCCCCCTTAATAAACTTTTTCAATAATAAAAACTCGGGATCTTGTTGATCGCCCTGATAGCGGAGCCATACGAACGCTTTCTCGCACCTATCCAATCCCTCGAGATCTTTTATTTCTGCGCAGTTGTAGAGTCGTAACTCCGCAATTAAACTACCACTAAGGAACGCTTTTCTCCGTATCGTACCATCAGCCACGCGCTTTGAGTAAATGGACGGCGTCTGCTGCGCCTTCTGTCGTGCTTGTGTCTCGTCCTCGCTGTCCGACAGCCAGCTAGCCGGATCTTCTGACTGCGACTTGGACGGTGCGCGTGACAGGGTAGCTGCTTTGGAAGCACGGGGCTTCGGGCCTGGCTTGTTTTTCTTCTTAGCACTGAGAAAAAAAAAATATATATATTAGTCTTTAAACTTAGAAAAGTCGATTTATAATTTAAAAAATTTCAACATAAGTAATTTGTGATCACGGTTTATGAAGGTGTTTAGAAAATAAGAGAGACAACTAAAAAAACATTAAGGTAAAGGGAAATATCGTATAAACTAAAACATTAATTTGCTTTAAGTAGAGTAAAATATTTACCTTGCACCCTCGTCTTCTGAATCGAAGAAGTCGGTCTCAGCCTTCTCGTGTTTGGTACGTTTGTAGTTTGATTCAGACCTGTAATAGAAAAAAACAAATTGAAAATATCGGTTATGACAGGGTTAAAAAAAGAAAATCAAACTAAATCACTTTACTCAACATTTAAATAAAATTAGGAAGGTATTTTGAAAATTAAGTTAATTCGAACTTACATACATTATTCTGATGCACGGGATCCGCATAAAATGAAGTTTTGTTGAAATTAGCGCACAGCACCACAGCACAGTATTCTTGAAATTAAACGACACTTGATAAGCACGAGCGAAAGGTTCGGAAGCACGAACAGCTTTACACAAAGTGAATGAATTTAAGAAATTAATTTGTGGTATTTATCCTGTAATTTCTCCGTAGTAAGCAAAATTTGTCAGGGATCGCAAACTCATGGAAAAAAATAATAATATTGCTACATTTTATTGGTTGTACAGGTACCAAACTTAATAGTATGTATTTACTAGTAAGTATTTACGGGAAACCTAAAAATTAAAAAGTTACATGTTTTGCAGTGAAAAAATAAAACAATTTTTTTTATAAATTTCTTGTATTATATAGATAGATAGATATTAGTAAATTTTGGTATCTTACGTATTTAAAAATGTCTTTAATAAATAATTAATATGCAAACATTATGTTAGAACAAAATGTTAGGTTTTTAAAATTTATAAAACCGTGTAATGTTTACTATCCCTGAAAATTAATAAAGTCAGCAAAAGTAACTTCTGCTGTTAGAAATAGTTTGCGACAGCAAATCACTACTTTCCCATGAACCGTGGAAAAGAATCTGATACTTAGTTCTCATTCGACTAATACGACTTAGGGCACGTTCATCCTATAATGACAATTATGAAACTTACAAAAAACGTTCTGCATTACATTTAACCTTTACGTATACATAACTTTATATACCTATTTCAAAAAGATATTTCCATGAGTTTGATTCAGAGAATTATTTTGACATCATGCATTTCGGAGAAAACAAGACAATACTTGACAATAGTGGACATTAGATGACAACAGTAAACAGTAGCTGACAGTAGGATACAATATACATTATAATAAGTTCGTAAGAAAAAAAATATTTTCGATTTGTGAAAAGTAAATTCGACTTTTATTAGTTTAATAAAACTATTAAAAATAAAATTAAAAATAAAATGTATTCTTGTCTTAAATTTCTCTACCTACCCTTTTCAAAATATCTGTATGCGTGGTTGTTTTACTAATTTCATTATCTTCAAACGTGTAAATTCCATTAACATACCCTTTTACTAGTTGAATAAAACTACATACAAAAATAAAATGTTCTCTTGTCTTAAATTTCCCTGCCTACCCTCTTTGAAATATCTGTATTCACTACTTATGTGAACTGAGTCTTATTATTTATTTGTCCACCTGCGGGTTTGTAGACTAACTGCAACGTCTTAGTAATTTAATCTACAGGTAAAGCTATAATACTTACGAGTATGTGGAACTCTCGGTGACTCTTGGGAACTAAATTGTGAGATAAAGCTGGGATACACTAAGATAAAGCTATTTTTTAATATATTTTTTATATTCATCATGATTAGGAAAAAAATAATTATTTTATTAGTATATATTTAAAAAAGGTTTAGTGGGGGTTTGATTGAAAATGTTTAAAATACTAGTGACATTTATTTTTTATACAATTATCATAAATAGGTAGTTAAACATCTAGAGATTATTTTGTTGATATTACGTAAGACAATAAATGGTATTATTTGATTAAGAGATTTTAAATAATGTTTGTTATCTAATGATAATCCACTGAATTGTTAAAAATAACTATTATTGAACATGTTAATATACGATTATAGTGTTTACACAAATTCAATTTTAGTAGAAAATAAACAGAAATAATGAAAATCTGTGAAACAAAAGCGTGAAGAAGATAAATTATCGCTCGCATGTGGTGTGTGACAACCTTTATTGTAAATAGTAACTCAAATGCTTACTAATCAGATTCGGGAAGCATAGCTGCAAAGCGTTAGTGTATTCGTAACTCCAACCGCGTCGGTTTCTACATTTCGTTTTCGTTTGAAAACACAGTCAAAAGCGTGGGAAAAGCACCAGGTTTTAGATTTGAGAGGAACCAGTTCTGGTCGGTTGAAAAGCCTCAACAATTGATGTTAGGATCCAGTTTTGATTGACCGGAAACCCTCATTCAATATTAAAAATCTTTGTAATGTGTGCCGATATCGTTTTTGATTTGCATTTTCAAGAAAATCATGATTGTGGAGTTACGTGAAATCTCGCGAAATTTGTGATTGTGTAATTTAATATTTACGCGTAAGTACTTGTCTAGGGTGGGAAAAGCACAAGGTTTTTATTGAGAGGAAACAGCTCTAGTCAGTTGAAAAGCCTAAACATGTAAAGTTGGGATCCAGTTTCAACTGGTGGGAGACCCTCATTCAATTATGTAAACCTTGAAAATGTGCTTAGTACCTGACATAGAAGGTATTTACGTAATTCAGTTTTCCTTAGAAAAACCAACTAAAATTGAGAGGAAAGCATGGGGTTTTGATTTGAGAGGAACCAGTTCTGGTCAGTTGAAAACCCTCAACAATTAACGTTAGGATCCAGTTTAGATTGATCAGAAACCCTCATTCAAGTATGAAAATCTCGTAAATGTGTAATACGATTTAGTTGGTATTTCTAATGAAAGTTATGATTTTAAATTTTATGGTCATACATCTCGCGAAATTTGTGACTAAAACCTAATATTTACGCGTAAGTACTTGTCTAGGGTGGGAAAAGCACAAGGTTTTTATTGAGAGGAAACAGCTCTAGTCAGTTGAAAAGCCTAAACATGTAAAGTTGGGATCCAGTTTCAACTGGTGGGAGACCCTCATTCAATTATGTAAACCTTGAAAATGTGCTTAGTACCTGACATAGAAGGTATTTACGTAATTCAGTTTTCCTTAGAAAAACCAACTAAAATTGAGAGGAAAGCATGGGGTTTTGATTTGAGAGGAACCAGTTCTGGTCAGTTGAAAAGCCTCAACAATTAACGTTAGGATCCAGTTTTGATTGATCAGAAACCCTCATTCAAGTATGAAAATCTCGTAAATGTGTAATACGATTTAGTTGGTTTCTCTAATGAAAATTATCATTTTAAATTTTATAGTCATACATCTCGCGAAATTTGTGACTAAAACCTAATATTTCCAGTTTTTATGAAAATAACGATTCCGCAAAAAGTGTTCTCGCAAAATTAGTGATAAGACATAGAAATAGACAATTATTGTTGTTGCTGCTGTATGGGAAATGGGAACGGGCCGCCGGGAGGAAACGCATTCGCTGCCGTTTGATGTGGTAAGTGTTAGCATAGGTTCATTTCATAATTGTATTATTGGGCTTTCTAATTCACTTTTTTTAAAACACCAGTTCACGAAACGGAGTGCGGAACGAAGTGGAGCAAACGGAGTGAAGTGAACTGGTTTTTGAAAAAAGTGAATTAGAATGCCCAATAATACCCTACTTTCCTGATATTTCAGACGACTCGCTTTTACAACTGCATTCAATCATTTCGAGTCCAATTTCGTCTTGTGGTGTCTCTAAGGGATGAACTACAGCGACTCTTCTTCTTATCGTGTAGGTATAGTCAAGTGTGTTAGGTCAATAGAATAAAACCAACAAAAATTCAAATCGGATTTAAATCCTACAAGATCTAACTTGAACAGTTAAGAAAATATGACACTCAAAGTCAAAGTCAAAGTCAAAAGTGTTTATTTCATTGAACATATAAAATGATACTTGAACACGTAAAAAACTTTAACTTTCAGTTATACCCTAATTTTTCGACATTATCCTAAATAACTCGAAAATAAAAGAAGATTGAGGACTGATATTAAGCATAGAGTGTTCTTAGGGTCTGCCAGTATACCACCTGAAAGAATGACCAAATCCGTTGTTAGGGGGCCACTCTTGTTCGCTTAGCCTTGACCCTTTATCCAACTTTGATGAGCTAAAGCATGAGAACGGGTAGTTCAAAAAATATAAATATGGTCTTATCCTACGCAGAATTATATGCCCTCCAACTTTTATAAAGGACAGTTTTCGATATTGTAAGTCTTTTACGAGATATAACCGAAAAATCGCAAAAATATCCCTTTTGGGATACATTTTTACCCCCTACCACTTACGCACACCTCCGCCGAGGGGGAAAAATTAGGATAGTCTTATTTGGCAACAAATGAAGCTAATAAAATAATAAAACCTTTTGTAGGAATTAAATCCGATTTGAAGTTTAAGCCGATTGGACTATGTGGCGAACTTGGCTAACCCTGGTGTCAGAATTTTCAAACCACACAATGGCCTCTGACTTGGTTTTAACGACTGTAGTCAATCGACAACAGCCGGGATCGTCAGCTTAACGTGTCCTCTGAAGCACGGAACCGCTCGTGATAAATTGCCACTTTGGTCACCCATCAGGTTTCCTTCCTCTGAAAAATCTAACAGAAAAAGAATTTATTCATTTTATTAAAAAATATGTACATTATACAAAATAACCACAGTTACAAATAAACGTAACAAACAAAAGGTTATTAAGTTATTCTGGGGTGGCTAACCCTAGTAGCCAAGTTCGCCACACACTCGTACCTTAACGATAAGAAGAAGAATGTATTTTAGAATAGAATAGGGAGAATCTTAAGCAACGTTTTCAAATTAGGTATTATAAGTGTTTGAATACGCCTAGTTTTACCAATTTGCACCACACAGCGAGCAGGAAGCGTTTGTAGCAGTTCCCTAAGGACTCCTATCGCGGAGTCCGGGCGGGCGTAATCCAGAGAACCAACCCTACACAAGTTACTACAAATGGAATTCGATTCCCGCTTTAACTAACAGCCTTTATAGAAATCATTCTGGGTTCTAAGGCCTGTATTACAGAACGCGACTCAGACTTTGACTTTTTTACTTGAGTGACAGTTGTCTTTGTCATTTTGATAGTGAGAGAAAGAGACAATCAATACTTAAGTATAGATCAAGACTTGATTCTCCTTCTGTAATACGGACCTTATTTTGGGTGTGTTTGTGGGGTTATAGTAAATAGAGTGGTTGGGACAAATAAAGGTTTTATTTGGTGAGATTGTTTAAATCAGCCGTCTGGTTCGCGACCACCCTCCTACCGAAGTCCGACGCTAAACAGCTTGCTGTGTTCCGTCGGTGCGTGGGAGTACCAGTGCCTTAATTGGCATTTTCTGGGTTAACTCGCTCCATCGTCGACCTCATCTATGACTTTGATCAAGATTGGGGTGAAGAGTTAACCCATCTCACAATAAAAAATAAAAAATTGCAAAAATCAAGAATGTTAATCTACCTACTAAATTGGAACAACTTTCCTAAGGAATGTTATTTTGTGCGATCTATTCTAAAATGTTTGTACCTAGACATTTGCTGGAAGTTATTTAAGATGTCCTTTAAAAAAGTATTTTAGTTTAATGAAAAAGGTCACCTACCGACGTTTTGCTGAATAAATTTAGATCACTCCGTATCAACAGATTGTAAGTGATCATTAGAATTAAATCTGATATTGTTTACAATAACCAGACATGTTAGATGTGTTCACCTAGATTTAAAAATATAGATAAAACTTACTCAACGAAATATCATCGAAAAAGATAAATAAAACTCGTTCAAATTCAGCTTTTCGATTTTAACCAGTGACCCTTGTCATGTCGCAGATAACGTCAGACTAACAAACTGTGTAGTGGAACCATTGGGCCTGGCAGAGCTATGGAACTGAATGGTATCGCCCGAGGGTTCGCTGATGCGTCAATTTGGTTTTGTCTAGAATAAATTTTGAATGTGGATACTTTTTTGAAATTGAAGCGTTGAAGTCGATTATGATCCAAAACAAAGACTTTATTTAGATAATTTTTATTGGGACATCAAAAGTAAGATAAGTTAGGTTAGGATAATCTTATGATATTGTGAGGATTAAGCGACTTACAACTGAGAAATAACAACTACTGATTTTTGGTACGACAACACGATTCTTTAAAGTAAGACTGTTGACTCTAAAACAAAAATCAAATCACTTCGTTATTTAAAAAAAAATACACTATCTATATTTAGTAGGTACACAGAATGCATCAAATACCTTGGGCGTTCATATTAAAGCATCATTATCATTTAAAACTCAATTGACCTATTGTGCTTCCGCGTTCGAAAGATTATCTTTGTGTTAAAAAATCTAAGATACGCTGCTGACCAATCTCTTATAAAAACTGTGTACTTAGCACTCTGTCAATCCCTACTATCATACTGCATCACTATTTGGTGTCGTGCAAATAAGTCTTCCATGCTTAAAATCGAACGGGCGCAGAGAGCAGTGCTGAAGGTGGGATGAAGGCTGTCATTTTTATATCCTACAACTATGCTGTATAAGGCCTGCGATGTACTATCAGTACGTCAACACTTTATTCTAGGCATTATACTAAAGATGCACTCCCTCACCCCGTACAAATCTGACGAAATAAATCAGAAAAGACGAAAGTATAACATCTGTCCTGTAAAAAAATTTAGCACTAGTTTTGCGCAAAGGTTCTTTTGTTTTTTTGGCAGCTTTTTGTACAATAAGATAAATGCTACTGTTTATGTTCATGATTGCAATAAATTCGAATGCAAACAAAAAATCATAGCTTTGATAGCGCGCGTATCACGTATTGCGCCGCGGTTCTATGTGAAAATGTCAACATTGACAACGCCAGAGGGCGAGCAAGCCTTTGCTTGGGGCCCTCGCGCAATCAAAGTGAAGTTTCAGCGTCAGCCGAGTGGCGTGCCGGGCGAGTTTGTCGCCATCGTGCTCGAGCTGCTGACTCTATATATTGACATTAAGCCTGTTTTACAATATGAAAACGGCATGGCAAAATCTCACTATTCAAACTTTATTTTCCTATGCACTAGTGATACTAGAAGCTGGGAACATAGGAGGCAATGGTAAAACATTTTTTTCCGTGCCATTCAAATTATAAAAAGACACAATGTTGGAATAAAAAATCTAATCACTATATCTGCTGGACAAGATTGTGGTGAAAAACCTAACCTATGGCATAAAACAATGATTGTAAATCAAATAGTAAAATACATGATCACAGAATAAATAACAGTACTAACGTACCATAATTGACTATAACTAAGATTCCAAAAAAGGACAAAAATCACATTAAAGCGCTTCGGCTGTCTATAGACATAAAGAGAAATTATAATGACTCATTATCATTAACCAGCATAAATCTTAACACAACAGTAAGTGCAGACAACCAAAGCCAATCCTTGCAAACAGCTGGGGGCAACTCGTAACATCTGCCCGGACGTCTCCGCCTATATTGCGAATTAATTCTGCTCCGGGAAGCACGCACACAGACACAATGAGTCTGAAGATAAAGGTTAGATTATGTTGTACTGCTTTTGAGATAAATTGTTCTTAGTTTTGGTAGAGCTTTTCATTAGGTACTTTGAAAGAAAATCTTAGAATGCACTAGCTGCCAACTCTTCCCAAGCATGCTGTAAAAGGGACACGAGGGTCTTGCTATATAAAAAGTTAACCTTTCCATCTAAATATATAAAAGGAGAAACTGACTGACTGACTGACTGACTGACATATCAACGCACAGCCTACACGGCTAAACGTAGGCACTTGAAATTTGTAAGGGACGTAGCTTAGGTACCGTAGATGTGCACTAAGAAAGGAATTCCCGAAATTCCCACGGGAACGAGAATTAGCGGGAAAATCCTTTTGTATGAAAAATCTAAACCGCTTAAGTTAGACGCTTGAAATTTGGCAAGCAGGTACCTTAGTAAACTTAAAGCTTAGTTGCAACAGGATATTGCAAAATTCTCACGGAAACGGGAGTTAGCGGGAATAAACTTTTGTATGTAAAAATCTCACAATTTAACCTGTAGTCCACGCGGGCGGGCGGAAAGCTAGTACTATATATAATGTTTCATCTAATATTTCCTCAGAATCTATATTAAACGTGGCATCGACTGTTGCTCTGCCTGCCTACCCCGTAGGGGATTACAGGATGTATTGGGTTTCATTTTAAACTGTATTTAAGCAAGAGGGTTACGTTTTCTGGAAAACATAGGTGTATGTATTATGAGAGAAATAATGTATGTCTGTCTAGTAGGCTAATATTTTTAGACACAGTTTTAAATGCATTTTGATAAATAGATAAATCCTTTACTGCATAACATAACCACTTAATTTTTGTTTCAATATCTAATGATAATGGTTCTACTGTGAAGTAAATATTTTTCTTAAACCCTAGTTACGACTCTACCTTGAACTATTTTTTAACACAGCAAAAGAGGGGTGGTATAAGTTTGATGTATTTGTGTATCCTGTATGTCTGTGCATCTGTTTTTCTGTCTGTGGTATTGTAGCTCCTAAACGAATGGACCGATTTTCATGCGGTTTTTTTGTTTGAAAGCTGACGCAATTGAGATGGTTCTTAGCTAAATTTGATCAAAATTTGTTGAGCCATTCAAAAGTTGTTAGCAATCGAATATCGAGGGCGATGCAAACTACAGAACTCAAAACAAAAATATGTATTACCATTAACATACTTCATTAAAATATTCCATTCTAACAAGGCGACGACACGTCAATACAAACATTTAGAACATAATTACGTACATACAAACACATATACAGTAACTACATTGTAGACTAATGACAACTGTGATTAACTATTATTAATTAATTAGTTTCTCTCCCGAGATTAGTTAGAGATGTGATGTAATGAGATATCCGTGTCTTGCACAGATACAGAATCACAAATAGGTAGGTATGTATACTATATATATATGTATTTTATACAATACATCATACATACATACACGAGTGTATATTGTTTGACAGCAAACTTCCTGCCGAGGTTAAGCAACGTACACAGAGGCAGGGAACCTGATGAGTGACCAAAGTGGTAATTTATCACGAGCGTTTCCGTGCACCGGAGGGCACGTTAAACTGTCGGTCCCGGCTGTTGTCCATCAACTACAGTCGTTAAAACCAAGGCAGAGGCCATTGTACGGTTTGAAAACTTTGACACCAGGGTTAGCCAAGTTCGCCACACACTTGACTATACCTACACGATAAGAAGAAGAAGAAGTGAGAATATAATGTGGACACTTTACTGTATGTAGAAACTCTGAACTCTGATATTTCAAAAATAAATATTTCATATTTTGAATAGCTAACAGCAATGTTTTTTACGATTTCTATGTATGTTTAATAGAAAAGTGGTTCACTTTCATAAACAGAGATGTACAACTGATATCGATTAATCAATAATTATATTAGAAGCTTTTTTATAAAGTTTTAAAAAAACGTCTCTGGTATTTTATATCGTATGACACGATAGATATATATATATATGTTACAGTTAAAACTAGTTAGTAGATAGAACGCGTTTTTCCTAGTTAGAACTAGTTTTTACTTAATGCCTTTGTTAATACTAGAATTGACTAATGTCTGAATCAAATATCAGTTAAAACTAGTTTCTGCAAGACAAAACGCGTTTTCCCAAAGCGAGTCAGTTTAAACTGTTCCGACCGAGGTTAGAGTTCATCATACCTTATTCTGATTGGCTTGAGGTTATGTTGTGGATTATGTTGTTGTTGTGCTTACCGTTCAACGCAACCAAAGTCTTTTCTGGCACTTCGCCGGCCGCTGCCGCGGCACGCTCGCTTCGCTCGCTCGGCTCGTGCGTTGGGGGTCGCAGTTCTAACCTAACCTACAGTTTAGATCTGCCCCGATGTAATCTCCGCGGGGGGGGGGAGTTTTAACTATAGCTAGTTTTAACTATAGCTCAATGTGACAACTAGTTTTATCTGAAAATCAAATATGTCAGTGGTAAATTCTAGTTTTAACTGATTATTTCTAGTTTTAACAAAGGCATTAAGTAATAACTAATTTTAACTAGGGAAAACGAGTTCTAACGAAAAATGGGTTTCAACTGTGACATATATATATATCTGCATATACCTATACGTATGTCTTATTAGTTCAGTCCCACCCAAATAAAATTTTCTAATCATCATTTGAAAACATCAAACACAACAAATAAATTAAATTAACAAAGAAGAAATCAAACAAACAACAAATGACTTTCAAAATTGAATTTTCACCAAAACTGGATACTGAATAACTTTGAAAGGCTAAAACTGCTAATATAAACTACGTCTGTGGTTATTCTGAAACTTAGAGTGGTTAGAATAGAAGGGGCATGGCATTGCTTATTTCAAAAATAAAAATTCGTTTTTTTTTATTATAAATCAGCACAGCTGGCAACGGCCTGAGACAAACTGGCGCGTCACGCCACGCTGATGACGGAAAACTTCGCTTTGAGTGCGCTTTGTCATTTTGATACACTTTTTCGACATTTGAACGTGGTGTGTTGTGCTTGAGCTGCAGGTATTCTATGAATATTTTTATTTTATTTTTATTTTTTTATTTTATTATATTTGGGGAGCTTACAGCAACGTTTACAACACAGAAACTTAATTAAATAACTAGGAGCTAATAACAAGCTTCCACATATTGAAAGAAAAAAAATACTAGGTTCATATACTATACGTTGAAAAATAAGAAGACAGATTTGAACAACTCAGTACTTTCACAAATTGATCAACAAGGATTCAAATTAAAGTCGGCTGCGAGCGCATTCTTCATGCCACATATGCTACCAGAAAATAAGTCAAATCTACTGTCGTCATTTAGTTGATTAAATGAGTTCATGCTACGTAAAAGAAAGCTATTTCGTCTGTACAGTGTGCGAGATAGAGGATCATGTAGTAGTACCTTTTTTCTCAGTTTGCGTGTTGGGATTTGGATGTTAATTTTGCTGAGCAGTAATGAGCTATCAACGATACTCTGGGCAATTTTGGCTAGGAAACTAATGTCAGCAATATGTCTACGTTTATATAAAGGTAATAAATGAAAACTAGTACACCGTTGTAAATAGTCACGCTTAGGTAGATTAAATTTAAATGTTAGGAACCTTGTAAACTTTTTTTGTATTTTTTCTATGTTTTTAGAATATTTGTCATAACAGGGATTCCAAATTTCAGACGCATACTCTAAGTGACTTCGTACATATGCACAGAAAATAATTTTTATGGTTTTCAAATTTCGGAAGTCTTTAGAGGAGCGAATGACAAATCCCAATGCCCTGTACGCCTTATCAACGATAGCATCGATGTGCTGATCAAAGATTAATTTACTGTCGTGTAAAACTCCCAAGTCTCTGACACTAGTGACTTTATCAATCCTCTGATCTTTTAATTTGTAATTGAAATCTACTAATTTCTTTTTACGCGAGAAGTTTATGTAGAAACATTTAGATACATTTAGGTCCAATTTATTACGCTCACAGTAATGGTCCAATCTTTCAAGATCCTCTTGCAGTTGAAGAGCGTCAGATAATGAATTCACAGCTTTATATACCTTCATATCATCAGCGAACAGGACAAATTCTGAATTACGGAAACATGAATTGATATCATTTATAAAAATTACAAATAACAAAGGCCCCAATAAGGACCCTTGCGGGACTCCTGACGGGACGTTTACCCAGGAAGAAGTGAACCCATTTATTGCAACCGCTTGAGACCTATTCTCAACATAGGATGAGAACCATCTATACAGGTCACCGTGAATACCTAAAGCGGCTAATTTAGAAAGTAGAATATTATGATCTATGCGGTCAAACGCCTTACAATAGTCAGTGTAGATGGTGTCCACTTGAAATCCACTGTCCATTTTGCTTGTAAGGTAATCATTAAAAACAACCAAGTTAGACACCGTTGATCTACCCCTGAGAAAACCATGTTGTTGCGGAATAAAAACGGATTTGATCGTATCATAAAGTTGGTTAAAGACAAGTCGCTCTAAAAATATTATGTTAAAGCTTCGAAGCTGTGGTCTCTGCATACCCAATTGGATAAAGGCGTGATCATGTGAACTTGAAACTTATTTGGAACATAGAGTAAAGCGAATAGGCCATGGAAACCATTTAGTTTCAAAATTGTGATTAATGTATGTCACATTTAGAAAATATGTATTTTTAGCCGCATTTAGAGGAAGTTTAAGGGGTGTGTCTGTCTGTGGCATTGTAGCTCCTCAACGGATGGACCAATTTTGATGCGATTTTTTTAAACACAGTACACTCCTTAGTTATATTTAATCAAAATCGGTTAAGCTGTTTAAAGTTAAAAGCTGTGAATGACGGTGATACATTTAGAGTTATAATCCTAATAAAATGTACCGTAGTGGAGTAGGTAGTTCTGAGGTATCTTATTATTTATATAGAATAGTTTACACTGAACACTAGCTTTTTAGCCTCGTATTTATATACGTAAAATAGGTAAGAGTTTTCCAGATATATTCATTTAAAGTTGTATTTGAGTTAAACTTGTTCACAGAATCTTAGTGACAACTAAATCAATTACTTTGACCTCATCCGTTATAAATATTCTAAGGTTCAACCAACAAACTTGCACACCAGTGGTCGTAAGTTTCGTCTAGCGAGCAATCGAAAATAATTTAATACTGCTAGATTCACGCGGTGTAACCACAGACTGTACTTGTAGTCTTGGTACTCTAATAACGGCCGGTTTGGTCGAGTGACGGCCGGTTTGGTCGAGTGGTAGTGACGCTGCCTCTTGATCGGCGGGCCCTGGGTTCGATCCCCAGTCGGGGCAAACATTTGTGTATAAAGCAGATGTTTGTTCTCGGGTCATGGGTGTTTGTGTTTGTCTTTATGTGTGTTCCAAGGGACCCACGACACAAGGAAAAACCTTAGTGTGGGCCTTTGAGTGTGTAGCGTTTAGTCTTGGTGCTCTAATAAAGACTAGCAAGTAAACCTTTGAGGAGGAGGAGGATGATAAAGGATCTTTAATGCGGAAATAAAAGTCAAATGTTGTAGTTGGCTAACAATTTAATTCTTTCAAAAATAGCGTCCACAATCGAGATTTTAGAATTATGGGCGCTACGTGTGTTGACGGCACCTTCACACGTACCGGCGACTTCCACCAGAGCGGGCGCGGCGGCGAACGGGGCAGAGCTTTTTAAATCCCGAAAATACAGCGAGTTAGGCAGTAATTACATCTTTGTGCCATTCGCAGTGGAGACCTTAGCCCCATGGGGTGCTGAGGCAAAACAATTTATGAAGAGCCTCTCTAAGCGTCTCATCGAGGCAACGGGTGACGGCAGTTATTTTGCACAACGAATAGGTTTGACCGTGCAACGCGGGAATGCTGCCAGTATCTTGGGCACGTTGCCTTGATGTGGTGCGCTGGAGGAGGTCTTTTATTTATAGATTGTATAGATTAAATAATTAAAGTAAAATATTTTGTGAAAAAATTAAAATTGAACATTTTGAATGGCGAAGTCGCCAATATCATGTAAAGGAACCCTTTATAGCAGGGTTTCTTGAACTTTTTGCAGTCACGGACCAGTTTCACAACTTAAACAATTCCACGGACCCCTGTCAAAAATTTTTTTTTGAAAATGGAAGAAAAACCTTATTCATATAGTAAAAAATGCTTTTATTGGTACTTTAATTACACTTGCTATTAAGTAAATGAGAAGGATGCTGTTGTTTGGCCTCAATGAGAAACAGTTTACAACACATTTTCCTAATAAATATGTTAACAGACTGACCTACTGGGGACCCCCGATATACATGCTACGGACTCCTAAGGGGTCCGTGGACCCCACTTTTAGAATCCCTGCTTTATAGTTTCTGGTACGCCAGAGTCTCGTCCGTTGATCAGCAGGGTGCACCGCTAGCAGATGAGGATGAGGATTTATTACTAGGACGTTATGACCCCATTAACACCATAGTTGGCTTTGATTAGGCTGAAGTGATAGCCCAGTTGGTAATGAGCCAGACTTCGAATCCGAAGGTCGCGGGTGCGGGCCTGTACCACTAAATTCGTCTTTTCGGATTTATGTACGAATTTCTAATTATCACTTGCTCAACGGTGAAGGAAAACATCGTGATGATGTAACGGTACCAACCCACCCCAATGATTTTATTTCATTTTCAGAGTAGTCGATTACCTTTCTTAGCTGTGATCGTCTATAAAATTGCATCAGTAAACTAGCTTAATTATTTTTCTTTGTCATTTCTGTTGACAAACTTATTTGACTTCATATATTTGTCACCATTAGAGAGAGTACTTAGGTCAAGACTTTTATTTTATCTCAAGATGTTTATTCTTCGTAATAAAGACAGGAAGGCAAATACATGACTCAATCCTGAGTTTATTAAAAGGTTTTGTCCATAAACAAGCGGAATACAAGATGCAGACGCCGTATTTCATGCCAGGATGAACCGACAGTAGAAAGCCTTACATACCCTACTTGTAGATGGACAGAGATAATGAGTTACTAATAATAAAAACAAGAAGGCAAATACATGACTCAATCTCGAATTTATTAAAAGTTTTTACCTGTAACCAAGCGGGATACAAGATGCAGACGCCGAATTTCATGCCAGGATGAACCGACAGTAGAAAGCCTTACATACCCAACTTGTCTTACAGATATAGCAATATTCTTTATTTGTGGGGCCCCATTTATATATTTGCGCTTTTATTATGTGTTTGTAATTGTGTATTGCTGTAGTCTATGACTCAAAGTCCCAATCTTTATATGGTATACTTGATATCATGTTTATAGCTCAGATTATACAGTGCAGTGTTTATTGATGCAATAAATCAAAAGAGCTCGACTTTAATAATGGAACTGAAGTCGTTGTGTCTTGAACTCAATTAATTTGTTTAGAATTTGCATGAAAAATCAGATATTTTATGTTGGAATTAAATGACTATATATTAATGTTATATTTTAGAAGAATAAAAGAATTTCAAGAATGTGATCAGTGAATCCAGCTTTACTTTGTCAATAAAATATCTACATCGATTAATAATTGAGTATGCTGAGATTTAGTAAATGGAGAACTAGCTTTATAAGAATGATATTGAGAGATTATAAATGAGGCTTGAGTTTTCTTAATTATGAGAGTTATGAAATTAAACCAACCAAGACCTTTTAGGAGATTTATTGGGGTAATGCATAGGAAATCAGTACACATATAAGCAAAGCTTAGGTGTTTTATAGATATTCAGAAATTGTTATGCGATCAACGATAGAAATAATTCAATAAATATGGAAAATAGCTCTTCCACCGCTACTTACTATAGCATAGAAGCCACAACATTAGCGGTTTCCATTCTTTAGTAAACCCTTAGCCTCGGGGCAAGCCCTTGTTTCATACGGAGACAAGTCCCCCTACCAGAGCTAGAAGACACCGAGAGATTCTACTTTACTGAGCCTTGATTAGGCATTATAGATTTAACTGGCTTTAACAGTCGCATAACAATCCCTTGCAGGATACAGGAAGTATAGAGCGTCTTAGGACTAATACAGTTTTACTTAACTTTTATTGCGCCGGCCGGACACAAACACTACAACCACTATAATAACAAGATTATCTTAATTAATTATAGACTAATACTCGGTTACATTTTAGTTATCTAAAATAGAGAAAATGGCTGAAGGCCCACACGCGTGATGTCAGTTTCACGGTTAAAACTTGAGTGTCCTCCTCTTCCTTCTCTTCATCTTCAGCTCCTGCGCAGCCTGGAGCCGCCCACATCGTCCTCATTGGTAAAACGATTCTTGCCGCTTCAAAGTAGGTCCACGTTTCATGTCGTCATTGGTGGAGTCTTTAGGGGTAGCCTGCGACATCGTCTCTCTCTTTCTCGCAAGCGTCTTTAATCCACGCTCTCACTCGCTCCAGGGGTTGAACACTTGTGTGTCCGCTGGCTATTATGTTCCTGGAACTAGAAATCATTTGGCGAGCATCAATACCTCTTAAAATAATAAAGATAACAAAGAATATTGTTTCTAAGTATAGAGAATAAAAACTCTCATAAATTTATAAAATTTATGGGTCACTAATGTTCGTTTCCTGGGGTGTTAAGTATTTCAAAGATTTACGCATTGCTTCTCAGCTTACACTTTTAAAATTGGTTGTAAAGGGTAGTAAAAAATGAGTTCCTTTGAATTTGGCTGGTGCGGCTTTCTAATTTATAGCATTTGATTTGATGTCTAGGTTGTACCGTCACAGTCCACTTTCTGGAAATTAAACTTTCTGAACGTAGGTCGAAAGGTGAATTTACATATTTTAAACCTTGCCAGACCTTTTATAAATCGCAATGAGTGAACCTTTTTTTTTTCGTGTAAGCTGAGAAAAGCAACAGACTAATACTCTTATAAAAAAGTTGATTTAAACTTTGTCACTTCTGTATTTTTGTATTAGATTAATTCAATCACTACTGTGATAATCAAGATATCGTCCTTGTATGGACAAATAAATGCGCTATTATATTTTCTAAGTTCTAGCGTCACCCATTCTCAGAAAATTCAGGAAATTGATTAAACGAACATTTGCAAATTAATGGATCGATAAGATATACTCGTATAATGTAAAAGTATTTCTAAGGTTGATAATTAATATTCAAAAATCTACCAAAATATACTTTTATAGTTTTATCATTTTTCTGTTTCTAGGTAGTATTATTTATTTAAGCGTACTCGCACACATTTAGTTCATAACTTTCTCTTTATATGTTTTCCCTTGTAAGTGTGCAATTCAGGTTTTTTTACCTATCTATTCCTGTTTCATTGTAGTTATTACATGTTATTTATAGACTCTGCTTGGTTGACATAATATAGATAGTATAGTAACTCGATTCGTTTCTCTGCAATAAAACAATTAACTAACTGAACCCTCATAATACAAATACTGGCTACGTCAAATTCCTAGCGGTTGTGCAGATGTTACGATCTTCACAAAGAGTCCTATAAAGCAATAGAATTTCGGAAAGAAAGTCAAACAAATACAAGCCTGAGAATATTTGAAACAATATTGTTTACTTTTGTGCTTTAAAACGTATCCCTTTTTTTCTCTTTACAATAGTACCTAGTCCAGAGGAAACTTATGGTCATATAACGCAGCTGTGCGTGGGAAGAAACCCAAAATCACTAAAACGTGAAAGTGCGTTACAATGTTTTTTAAAGATTTGCAATGCAACTTGCCAATTACGCAACATTATTATTTAAGCCTGAGATCCAAATTGGCTTCATTGTATTTATTTCTCATGTTTATTATTATTAAAATGGTCAAGGCTCCTTTTTTCTTTTAAATGGATCTTAGTAAAACAATAAAAATCCCTTAGTCCACTTCTTCACCTTCCTTCTATTTGCATTTATTAAGATATTTCTGTATACATTAAACTCAACTATATCTTAAAACTTGGTTTTAATAAAATCATCATTCGTTTACATAAACAACCCATGTACTCAATACAACTTTACGAATTTATACAACATACGAACTTATTTATTTATTTTGATCAACTCTTACGATTTGCGATATATGTAAATAAAACGTTAGTATTTACTTAATTAGGTATACGATAATGCTATTGTTTTTTTTTATTAATTCTCTGGTCATTTTAGAGTTTATCTGATATTTGAGATCGATCACTAATTTATTCTCTTCTATACATATTCCACTTTCATAGTGCAAAAGGCTTCATACCCTTGATCTAAATCTTACATTAAAGATTTACCCCAATACCTATGTGATAGATAACTGTTGTTAGTGTGGAGTCTTACAAGCGGCTATTTAACAAATATCATTAGTAAACTATCGTTCCATTCAAGTACAGACCGGTTTTTCTATTCGGTACAGTATTGACATTAACGTATTAAATTGACTTGAAATAATAAAAAACTAGGCTCTGCTATACTGACTAAATTGTAATCTTCTTCTAGTCAAGTGTGTGGTAAACTTGGATGACCCTGGAGTAAGAGTTTTCAAACCGCACAATGGCCTCTGACTTGGTTTTATCGACTTTAGTCAATCGACAACGGGCGGGACCGACAGCTTAACGTGCCCTCCGAAGCACGAAAACGCTCGTGATAAATTGCTACTTTGGTCACCCATCAGGTTCCCTGCCTCTGTGTGCGTTGCTTAACCTGGCTGATCGGTTGAGATCAGCGAGCGCTTCTGGGCTACGAGCGCTACATATGTAATAACATAATAAACATAATATGTAATAACAGTATGAGTCCTGCTTCACTGACTTAAATAATTGATTGAGTCCCGTTTTACAGACTTTACTCCTGCCTATAAAATGTTAATCTACTATTTTTTTTTCTGAAATCACTCTCCGGGATTACAACTACTGTAACTTTATATTCTACTATTATATTCTTACTTTAAGTTTTTATTCCTTTAAAATCACCATAACCATAAAGTCTTACAGCTTAGCTAAAATTTTAGATCTGCGTGGCTTTTGATAGTTAAAACGACCTTTTAAAAACATAGTTCAACGCGAATATTAATACATACATACACGATTCAACTGAGTGCCTTTAAATAATGTTACACCAAAGCTTCTTCATCTTCTAATAAATTTAAATTTCGCTAGCCTTAGTCTAAAATGCGTCATTATATACGATTTGGAGAGCTAATATAAATCGTTATTCCAATAAATACTTAATTATAACTCTAACTTGAACTATTTAAGTATCATCATAACCCACTGCTAGGCTTCCTTTGTGATGAACCGTTTAATAAAACTTATAAGATCGATATTTCTTATGCCATTATAATACCACTGTTAGGCTATACTTTTCCAAATATTAATTTATAATTTCTTTCTTCACTCAATACATACATACTGTTCACTTCAAAGTATTTATTTTATTTTCTGCTACATCATCAATTTTAAATACTTCCTTGATAGTTTTTAACTAATTTCGTTAATGTCCGGTGGACATCATTTCGGTGCTACAAAAAAATCTTACGCCACTGCTAGGCATAGTACCTACTTCAAAACAAAACCTCTGCTAGGCCTTAGGATTTATATTTACTTCACAATTCGTTCTACAGCTGCTGGGCATTCATTTCGAGTATAATGAACCTTTAAGCTCAAGTACACCTTTACAAACTTTGCCTGATATTGTGAGTCCCTTGGGACACGAACAAAGACAGACACAAATACAAATACTAATTCTTTCCCACTTTCACATTGCTCTGCAATATTTAATTATTTTGCCTTATTTGCTTTCTCGAAAAATGATAAACACTTACATTTCAAAATAATCCTAAACTTATAAATTTATGATTAAACATAATCCACTCCAGAACAGTAGATTTTTTATATTTATCTACATACAACAAATTTATGTTAGTTCGATTCAGTAGTTTCTGAATGTTTAATTTAAATTATTCCAATTTTAATTTTTCCTCTCTCTATTTATTTATTTATTTATTAAGGTACATCAACAATAAATACATAACACTATTATGAGTCTTATATCTCTATTAGTAACAAAGACCCTGAATAGCCTAATGAAATCGATGAAAACGCAAGACACATTATGCAACACATCCAATAAAATGTTGTAGTTACTATTACTTAACCTGTTTGCCAAACTTGGTTATTAGTGAATCAACCTAAATTTCATCAAAATCAGTTCTTTGAAATCATGACAAATCATTTCTCAATTAAATCTTGATAAAACTCTCAATAAAACCGCTCTAGTAGTTTTAAATTAGCCGCATACATACATACATACTGACACAGTCGGGAGATTAATTGTATTATATGCTTTTGAAATCAAGACATTATTTCTCAATTAAATCTTAATAAAACTATCAATAAAACCGCTCTAGTAGTTTTGAGTTAGCCGCATACATACATACTGACACCGTCGGGAGATTAATTGTAATAAATGCTTTTGAAATCAAGACAAATTATTTCTCAATTAAATCTCGATAAAACTATCAATAAAATCACTTTAGTAGTTTTGAGTTAGATGCATAGACACATACAGACACCGTCGCGAAATTAATTGTATTATATGCTTAAAATTTAACGTTATCATAACACTATCTTAACACTCCACTATAGCTTTTCTCTCAAAACATCACTATTAAACCTAACCTAACCCTAATAACTATTTTATTTATTTTCTCCGTTCAACGCCTAGATGAAAGCTAGCTTAGAGCTCCCACTTTCAGACCTTTCTAATCCCCTAATCCTTATCTTAAATTTTTAGGCCACCTATCGAAACTTCCTTTACCTATTAAACAACACCTATTTACCTACACCTACTAACTTTACTTAAACTCTTTATCTAACTTAACCACTAATCACGCTTATTAACGAAGCATCCGCCTGGCTGTACCTATTCGCGTAGCTCACCTACTCCCGCACTATTAATTCTAATCCCTATCATACTAACCCTACAGTCAACCTCGCAGTCCTAAAACAAAAACCCTATGAATCTATTCGGTTAAACTGCCTAATAAATAATTTATTTTCCTAACTCCCTAAAACATCTAATCCCTAATCCTGTAGTTTTAATGCTGCAAAGAACAGAACATGTTTATAAACATGTAATATTTTAAAAAACAATACACACAAAATATTATGATAAAACAAATCAAATTACATATAAATACCATGCTCAAACAAGCAAAATACAACAGTAAGGTCTTGGTTTGCTTTTAATGAAAATATTGGTCAATAAGTTGAAATGAAAATTTGCTAGTAATAAAAATAAATGTAACTCTTGCCATATTTAATTTCTACGTTGTGTAATTTTAAATTCAGGTAATTTATCTAGCAGTTTTTGTTGCTACAAAAACACTTTCTAGATCCTGGTCACCTCACCATCTGTAACGGTACCAACCCACCCCAATGATTTTATTTCATTTTCAGAGTAGTCGATTACCTTTCTTAGCTGTGATCGTCTATAAAATTGCATCAGTAAACTAGCTTAATTATTTTTCTTTGTCATTTCTGTTGACAAACTTATTTGACTTCATATATTTGTCACCATTAGAGAGAGTACTTAGGTCAAGACTTTTATTTTATCTCAAGATGTTTATTCTTCGTAATAAAGACAGGAAGGCAAATACATGACTCAATCCTGAGTTTATTAAAAGGTTTTGTCCATAAACAAGCGGAATACAAGATGCAGACGCCGTATTTCATGCCAGGATGAACCGACAGTAAAAAGCCTTACATACCCTACTTGTAGATGGACAGAGATAATGAGTTACTAATAATAAAAACAAGAAGGCAAATACATGACTCAATCTCGAATTTATTAAAAGGTTTTGTCCATAAACAAGCGGAATACAAGATGCAGACGCCGTATTTCATGCCAGGATGAACTGACAGTAGAAAGCCTTACATACCCTACTTGTAGATGGACAGAGATAATGAGTTACTAATAATAAAAACAAGAAGGCAAATACATGACTCAATCTCGAATTTATTAAAAGTTTTTACCTGTAACCAAGCGGGATACAAGATGCAGACGCCGAATTTCATGCCAGGATGAACCGACAGTAGAAAGCCTTACATACCCAACTTGTCTTACAGATATAGCAATATTCTTTATTTGTGGGGCCCCATTTATATATTTGCGCTTTTATTATGTGTTTGTAATTGTGTATTGCTGTAGTCTATGACTCAAAGTCCCAATCTTTATATGGTATACTTGATATCATGTTTATAGCTCAGATTATACAGTGCAGTGTTTATTGATGCAATAAATCAAAAGAGCTCGACTTTAATAATGGAACTGAAGTCGTTGTGTCTTGAACTCAATTAATTTGTTTAGAATTCGCATGAAAAATCAGATATTTTATGTTGGAATTAAATGACTATATATTAATGTTATATTTTAGAAGAATAAAAGAATTTCAAGAATGTGATCAGTGAATCCAGCTTTACTTTGTCAATAAAATATCTACATCGATTAATAATTGAGTATGCTGAGATTTAGTAAATGGAGAACTAGCTTTATAAGAATGATATTGAGAGATTATAAATGAGGCTTGAGTTTTCTTAATTATGAGAGTTATGAAATTAAACCAACCAAGACCTTTTAGGAGATTTATTGGGGTAATGCATAGGAAATCAGTACACATATAAGCAAAGCTTAGGTGTTTTATAGATATTCAGAAATTGTTATGCGATCAACGATAGAAATAATTCAATAAATATGGAAAATAGCTCTTCCACCGCTACTTACTATAGCATAGAAGCCACAACATTAGCGGTTTCCATTCTTTAGTAAACCCTTAGCCTCGGGGCAAGCCCTTGTTTCATACGGAGACAAGTCCCCCTACCAGAGCTAGAAGACACCGAGAGATTCTACTTTACTGAGCCTTGATTAGGCATTATAGATTTAACTGGCTTTAACAGTCGCATAACAATCCCTTGCAGGATACAGGAAGTATAGAGCGTCTTAGGACTAATACAGTTTTACTTAACTTTTATTGCGCCGGCCGGACACAAACACTACAACCACTATAATAACAAGATTATCTTAATTAATTATAGACTAATACTCGGTTACATTTTAGTTATCTAAAATAGAGAAAATGGCTGAAGGCCCACACGCGTGATGTCAGTTTCACGGTTAAAACTTGAGTGTCCTCCTCTTCCTTCTCTTCATCTTCAGCTCCTGCGCAGCCTGGAGCCGCCCACATCGTCCTCATTGGTAAAACGATTCTTGCCGCTTCAAAGTAGGTCCACGTTTCATGTCGTCATTGGTGGAGTCTTTAGGGGTAGCCTGCGACATCGTCTCTCTCTTTCTCGCAAGCGTCTTTAATCCACGCTCTCACTCGCTCCAGGGGTTGAACACTTGTGTGTCCGCTGGCTATTATGTTCCTGGAACTAGAAATCATTTGGCGAGCATCAATACCTCTTAAAATAATAAAGATAACAAAGAATATTGTTTCTAAGTATAGAGAATAAAAACTCTCATAAATTTATAAAATTTATGGGTCACTAATGTTCGTTTCCTGGGGTGTTAAGTATTTCAAAGATTTACGCATTGCTTCTCAGCTTACACTTTTAAAATTGGTTGTAAAGGGTAGTAAAAAATGAGTTCCTTTGAATTTGGCTGGTGCGGCTTTCTAATTTATAGCATTTGATTTGATGTCTAGGTTGTACCGTCACAATGAAACCCACCCGTCCAAGAAAATTCATTTTCGAAAGACGAGCGGTCCACCAACCCGCATTGAGCCAGCGTGGTGGACTATGGCCTAAATCCCCTTCGTGTCTCGAAGGGAGGCCCGTGCTCCTCGGTGGGGACGTATATGGGCTGGTAAGAGGCTGAAATGTGTATTGTGTAAGCCTGGTTAATATTAACAATGAAATTATATAATTTTTGCACACGAGAATAACACCACAAAGGCAGCCTTCCTTTTCTCTCTTCGTAAAGATATAATCGAGTAAATGGCCAACTTACTAGTTCTGGTGTTAAAGCTTTCCAACTACCTGATGGCCTCTGATTCGATTTACCGCCTATAGTCAATCAACAACCTCCGGGACTGACAGTTTAAAGTGCCTCTAAAGCGCAGGGAGCATAGTCATCATCATCATATCAGCCTATTGCAGTCCACTGCTGAACATAGGCCTCCCCCAAGGTGCGCCACTTTGCACGGTCCTCCACTGTTTTTATCCAGCCACTACCCGCTATCTTCTTTAGGTCATCTGACCATCTGGCTGGGGGGCGTCCTACACTACGTTTGCCAAGACGTGGTCTCCATTCGAGAACCTGTCTACTCCAACGCTCGTCGGTTCTGCGACAGATATGGCCAGCCCACTGCCACTTCAGCTTGCTACACTTTTGAATAATATCCATCACTCCGGTTTTCTGTCGGATGACCTCGTTTCGGATTCTATCCCTTAGCGAGATCCCGAGCATGGAGCGCTCCATTGCTCGCTGAGCGACGTGCAATCGGTGGGCCAACCTCACTGTCATGTTCCACGTTTCGGCTCCGTAGGTCATGACTGGTAGGACGCATTGATTAAAGACCTTGGTCTTTAGACACTGCGGGAGTGGCGACGAAAAGATATGACGCAGCTTCCCAAATGCTGCCCAGCCAAGCTGCACTCTTCTGGTGATTTCTCGCTCGAAGTTGTCTCTACCTAACTGCAACGCTTGCCCGAGGTATATGTATTCCTGAACAACATCGAGCGTAACACCGTCAACAGAGATCGGCCTGGACACGACATTATCATTGAACATGACCTTGGTCTTGTCCAAGTTCATCCCAAGGCCGACACGTCTTGAGGCAGCGTTAAGGCTGTGCAGCATTTCTTGCAGGACTTGTGGTGTTTCTGCCAATATTATTATGTCGTCAGCGAAGCGGAGGTGCGATAGAAATTTGCCGTTGACATTGATGCCCAGCCCATTCCAATCTAGCGTCTTAAAGACGTCCTCTAGAGCATTGTTAAACAGTTTCGGGGATATGACATCCCCCTGTCTAACACCTCTGAGCAATTGGATTGGTCTTGTACGGTGGTTTTGTACTTGGACTGTCATCGTTGCCATATTATATAGGCTTCTCAGCACTTCCACGTATCGCCAATCGACTTGGCAACGCTGCAAGGACTCCAGAACTGCCCAGGTCTCGACTGAGTCGAAGGCTTTCTCGTAGTCCACAAAAGCTAGACACAGTGGCTGGTTATACTCTTCGCACTTCTGCATAACCTGCCTTACTGTGTGGATATGGTCTACGGTACTAAAGCCTTTGCGAAACCCTGCTTGTTCCGGTGGCTGGAAGGCGTCAAATCTAGCGGCCAGACGATTGGTGACGACTCTCGAAAACAACTTGTAGGCATGGCTCAGGAGCGTAATTGGTCTATAGTTTTTCAAGAGAGTGTTGTCCCCTTTCTTGAAAAACAACGCCACCACGCCCCTGCTCCACGCTTCCGGGGTAGTCCCATTGGTTATTACGGAGTTGAAAAGCCTTTTGGGAGCATAGTGACCACATGTGAAATATTTATTGTACACAGCAACAGCATCAGGCTTTACGTGTTGACCTTGACATCAATCTTATCTCGCTCGTAATTGCGCCGGCTTTCATAGTGCTAGTGTGTAACCTGATGGTCTAGGCTGCTACAATAGTTATACACAATTATATGAGCATCGCAAGTGGAACAACAAGTAAGTGTCGAAACTTAGAGCGCATTGGCCAAGCCTCAAGTTGAGAAGCACAGCAAATTTCCCGAGAAGCTTTACTTATACAATTATAGCTCCTATACCACTGACATAAGTACTATATCAAGTGTAATTTGTAAAGTTCAACATCGGTTCGACCCAAGACGATGCCAACTTTAACCGACCATGTTACGATAATTGCGCATCTGTTTTTGGGTTACTTTGATTTGTAGCGAGCAGATGTTACTAGTATAGGTGCTGAGTGGTATAAGTGCTTTGAAATATTTAACAAAAACTTAGATTAAGGAATTTGTAAGGTGAAGGTGACGAATACTTAAAATTTTACGTTTTATAAAACATTGGAATTCTAAGTTAATAATGACACAGGGTAAATAAAACAAAATCCTAATATAATGTAGGTTTTGTTGAAGCTTCAGATTAAGCCCACTTACTACCACAAGGGATCACTACGGACCCATGATACCCCTGGCGAGGCTCGTAGCCCAATGGCACTCGTAGATCACAACCGATCAGTGAGGTTAAGCAACGTATAATAATAATAATTCTCTCCACGCCGTGTCCGGCTATGGCGACTCCAGCATGTTTAATAGCAACGTATACAGAGGCAAGGAACCTTATGGGTGACCAAAGTGGTAATTTTTCCGTTTCGCTTTTCCGTGTTTCGGAGGGCGCGTTAAGCTGTCGGTCCCGGCTGTTTTCAATTGACTACAGTTGTTAAAACCAAGTCAGAGGCCAAAAGAAGGGAGCCCTTTGCAGCACAATATATTAACGGTCTTACTAATGTAGAACAATCATCAATCCAAAGGAAACACCAGTCCTCTTTAAACGTATATTTCCTCTTCATGGTAATGTACAATTTAATTATATTTTAGATCTCACTATTTTAACGGACACTTCCGTAAACTACACTTTCTAAGGACACGACTACTCTCCTCAACTGCCAGGCAACGAATGTCCCCGTCAGCCAAACTCCCCTTCCCTTTTTGAATTTCGCATGAAGTTAGCCACTAAACTTTGCTACTGTTTTGTCTGTCAGTAGTTGTACCGGAAAAAGTCATTCACCGAATTATTCAATTCAAGTTAAACACTCAAAAATATTTTTAAAAAGTGCAAAAATTGTTAAAATATATAACGAAACCTTACACTAATATTACAGTTTTTTCTTTGTTTTTATTAGTAGTTATAATCTTGTACTACGCAGATTGTTAGTTCTACTAGTACTGTTAGTGTTCTGTGTCCAATGTCCATATATTACTTCCTTGGTCGATAGGACATCCTGGCCACATATATGTCTAAGTTAAAACAAGTTGTTTGTATATATGTCAGTGCCACGTCGAAAATATAAACTAAAATAATAAGTTCAAAAAAATGCCTTTTAATTTGCTAAGGCACGTATAGAATACATTAACCCGAAACCGAAAAGCGGTCGGCATCAAACTAAATCACAGCATAGAAAGCAATAGAAACAGAAGCCAAAAACAAATAAAGGTGAGCCAAGAACCGCCATTCAAGAAGAACAAAAAACTACAACTTGAAACTGGAGAACAGCTAGTTTCAAAACCAATTATATACGAGAACAAACTCCAGCTAATTTATAAGGCAGCAAAATAAGTGGTTCAGTATACAGATGTTTCAGCGTGGAAACTTATAACAATAGCGATCACTCAGCTAGACTTAGGGCCACTTTCACCAAAAGTGCTAAACGTATTTAGCAGGACAAATTTTGTTTGACAGATTTGGTTGCTTTGACAACTGAGTTAAATGTGTTTAGGCTGTTAAATACGTTTAGCACATGGTGAAAGTGGTCCTTAAGGCCTTATCACATTAGACAATGTTTAAGGCTAGTGTCATGTCATAAGCCATAAGTCAGTTTTAAACATTGTCTATGTGGTGTTTTAAGTTATTTCTAATAGTTTTTAAACGGCTGAACCAATTTTGATCAAATATAGCTAAGAACCATTTCGATTACGTCAGCTTTCAAACAAAAAAACCGCTTCGAAATCGGTCCATTCGTTTAGGAGCTACGATGCCACAGACAGATACACACAGACAAGGTGTAAAAGACAGCTTAGCAAAAACTGAAACCCTGGACTCAGACAATCATTCTGAATGATTTTCCAGTGGAATTTCTCTCCGGAAAATTTTCAATTTTTTAAATATTTTCTGCTTACATTTTTTATTATTTAATCGAATACACTCCATTTTGCATTAAAAGCAACGTAAAACACTAAAACCAGCAATGTACATGGCACTCCTACAGCAGCGCGGCGCGGGAAGATTGCTCGCGGGTCGCGGTTTCACGATACGTTGCGTAGCGCCAAAGTAGGTAAATAATGAATACTCCTTAACATGACGTTTT
The DNA here is from genome assembly GCA_949987775.1 of Aproaerema taeniolella. NCBI lineage: Eukaryota > Metazoa > Arthropoda > Insecta > Lepidoptera > Gelechiidae > Aproaerema > Aproaerema taeniolella. The sequence goes on from CATLJT010000224.1 coordinate 33,169, forward strand.
CGGGAAAAAATTATTACTTATAGCTGATAGTAGTTATGGGTAGATTCCACCATTTAAGTATTTGCTAAGCTGTCCTTTACACCCTGTGTACACGTCAAACGTATAACACACCCATTTTTTGTAGTGGGTTAGTAAAAATTTTTAATCAGAAGCGTCGGTGGCCTAGTACCATTTTCTATTAAAACTTTCTAATTCTGACAAAATCACAATTGGGGACACCATTTTTCCAATTTTTGACTAAGAATAAATTTCCTTAGAAAATCTAAAGAACCTTGAGATACAGCTTCGCTACTCTTTCATCCGTATATCGTGGTTTTGGTTTGCATTTGAAAGGTGGACGGAATATTTTCCGCATTGATTGGATTTGGTTAACAAATTCAGTGGCTCAGCTCGAATCTGACTTTGTCAGATTACCGATTCTATGCATTTATATTACCCAAGCAAAAAAAAACAGAACTCTCTACTCGTTTGACACTATATTATTGGGGTTTGTAGTAAATATAAAATATCTGGGAGAAAGGTAGTGGCCAAGACGAGCCAACCGAAACCCAAAGCCATTACCTACATTTTCTCGAAGCGGTTTGTCGTTTTTTTATTTTTTTATTCAGTATGCTAAAGTAAATTAAATTTCTCATTACGAAATATTTTTTAAATATAAATATAATGCACTAGCTGGCCCGACAGACGTTGTCCTGTTTTCTTTTTTTTTCAACTTTCTTAATTTTTCTTATAAGGATCATAAGATCCTTCTCCTGATAATAACGAACAGAACAAAAAAAGAATTAGCGAAATCGGTCCAGCCGTTCAGGCGTGATGCCGTGACCAAGGGAAATAGGGATTCATTTTTATAGATATAGATTTACAGGCTCATCGATTAATTAATCTATTATTCAAACTGTGAGCAGAGATCTATTGGAGATGATGATGTAATCCTGTTATAGTTTATCAGGGATATACGGTTTGCAGAAACGATTTCAAATCTTCTTGGTTTTTTGCGGCAGCTTTAGTGTCGTTCCATTACATCTATAGACAAAAAATATTACAAACACATAATTTTTTTTAACTGTTAATTAAAAGCTGTGGTATCTCAGTTAGTAATGAGCCAGCCTTGTAACCGGAAGGTTTCGGGTTCATGTCATGGTGAAGGCCTGTATCATTACATTCGGACTTCAGATTAATGTATGAATTTTTCATAAATTATCACTTCGTCAGTGAAACCAGCACATCTAAGAGAATTAGTTTTCGAAAGGCGCGCGTTCCACTAAACTAAACACACATATCCTCAAGCCCATCGTTTCTTAACCTCGGGTTGCTACCCAAATTTGGGTCGCGGGACCCGTGGAACTTTTTGACTAAGCGCGCCGTAATCACTACATCCTGCTGACTTGATCTCCAATTACATATTTATGCGAATCTGGATTTTCGTGCCCTGCTGTTTTAAAGAGCAATTACAGAAATAGACTGGATCCTCAGCATAAAATGCGATGCGCATTGTCCGTTAATTTGACTCCGCGTATTAATCTTCTTTGTTCAAGAAAACATCAGGGTAGTCACAGAGACCACCTTGAATTTTGACCAAATGTCACTAATTTAATTATTATACTAATAGATGGCCAGTGATATTTTTTTTTATATTTGTGTGAATTGATTCCTAAAATTTTTTTAAACTTTTTTTAACCTACTTTGAATAAAGAAAATGTAAAAAAAATATTTTTTTATTTTTTATCGGGTCACGGGCTTTGATATTTTTGAAATGTGGGTCGTCAGTCAAAAAGGTTAAGAACCACTGCTCAAGCCCATAATTTTGTGGTAGGTACCTCATCATTTGTGGTTCCAGAATCACTCGACGCCTTTTAAGTGCCATTCAGAGTTCAATAAACTTCACTCCTAGTCCAGCGTGGAACTATCAAGTAACTAATACTTCAAATCTCCGCTTACAAAACTTTTTAAAACTCATTCAAAACCCGACCAATTAGAGCCAACTACATACAAATCAGCACAAAAGAGAGAACCACGAAAGTCAATAGATTCAGCACTTTTATTCAATGTTCTTTTACAAACTGAGTTCAATTAATTCACAAATCCTTTCTGTTCGGAGTTTTTGCTAATATTCAATCAAATTCTTAGCAAAAAGATACTTTGTTTTTGCAATTAGCTAGAGAAGAACTGGTAAAAAATGTATCCTCTGATATGAATATGCAAGAAGTAGGGACCATGGTTAAAGTGGTATCTCAGAAATATACATATTTTATCGGCTTTTATAATTGAACGACGTTGAAATTGTACTTCCTATTAATATTGAAAATTTAACTTCTTACATCAAAAAGCATTATTCTCAGTCGTTCATTCTTTCGTTTTAACCTATCGAGAGCTTTGTATGAAGGAATCAACGTTAATAAATTGAAATTTTGTCATAACTTCTGGTTTTGTCATGGCTTGATAAATGAGGCGGTATTTATGTATTTGTATTGAATTGTATTGATTTAAAAATTAAAATTGAAATGGCAAAACAGAGGCAAAACTGAAATATTTTTCTTGAAAATTTTGAATTATTTCAAAAACAATATATTATCGAAATTACATCCCTACTAATATTATAAATGCGAAAGTAACTCTGTCTGTCTGTCCGTCTTTCACGCCTAAACTACAGAACCGATTTTGATGAAATTCGGTGCAGAGATAGATTATAGCCTGGGAAAGGACAAAGGCTACATTTCATTCCACAGTAAGGCACGATATAACTTGTAGTCCACGCGGGCGGAGCCGCGGGCGGAAAGCTAGTTCTTAGTGAAAAAGCAATCACTAAAAACATGACAGTGTCGCACGTCTTTTCAACCAGCCCTTATATTTGTCAAGTAGCGACTACCGGCTTCACATCTGAATTATTAATATCTGCCCAAAGGCAAAACGAGTTCCCTCAAGATACAATAAAGACACCATTTCCGTTCGTAATTTAATTTCGGTTCGTAATATTGCGTTGAAAGTTTAAAAATAATAAGAAAGTCTCGTGAAAATTAAAGAAATACATTAGTAATTAAGATTTGGTCTTGCTTGAATTAGTAAGTCTTGTAACTGAGATGTTGCGGGTTGAAATCTTGGTTTAGGTCTGTACCACTTAATCCGTCTTTTTGGACTAAAGAAGACGCGCGGTCTACCAACCCGCATTGTTCAATGTCATTCATCAATACTATTATTATAAATGCGAAAGTAACTCTGTCTGTCTGTCTGTCCGTCTTTCACGCTTAAACTACTCAACCAATTTTTGATGAAATTTAGTACAGAGATAGATTAGAGCATGGGAAAGGACATAGGCTACATTTAATCCCACAGTTGGGCACAATATAATCTGTAGTCCACGCGGGCGGAGCTGCGGGTGGAAAGTTAGTATAATATATGTCATTAATAAAATTAAGTTATATCATTACACAAAAACATTTAATACAAAATGTCAATATGTAAGTAAAGCCGAAAAAAAATATATTTACAATGTCTACTTCCCTTGCAAAAAGCCATATATAAATACATCCGTAGTAGTTTCGAGCACAGCCAATCCCTAGGGATGAAACTCACAGGCTGACGTTGCGATGTAACTTGAATTTTCGGACGTAATTAAAATACAGCTCTGGCTTTCAATTATGCAATGCGGTGTTTCATCAGTATTAAGATAAATGGAGGGGTAGTTTTAAACTTAAGACACATTTTTAATATAGGGGTATAATTGTTATAAAAAGGGGTTTAAAAAACTTAAAGTAATTTTTAGCGTTAATAGCCGGATGGATTAGCCGTGTGAGTCCCCGGCAGAGTAGAATAGGACCACCTTATTTCTTGCCGATGTGTCGTACAAGGCGACTAAGGTAAATATGCAAGCAAGTTCATCTGCACAGAGAGAAGGAAAACTCTGCAATTATATCAAAACCCTAACCAACCCTGCCAAGCGTGGTGAGTATGGCATTTACCCCTCATGTTATCGAGGGAGGCCCGTGCCCCAGCAGTGGGGACGTATATGGGCTGATGAAGTTGAAGAATAGTCGGATGACGCCACACACTTGACTATACCTACTCGATAAGAAGACAAAGAGGTATGTGAGATCATAACCTCTTAGTTCCGTATTACAGAACGCCACTCAGATTCTGATCTATACTTATGTAATAGTCATTTTTGTCATTTTGATAGTGAGAGAAAGAGACAATCAATACATAAGTATAGATCAGGACTTGAGTCTTCTTTTGTATTACGGGCTGTAGTGCTCCAAAATCGTCATCCTCACCTGCTAGCTGTGCACCCTGCTAATCAATGGACGACGCTTAGACGTATACAACCCTTAAAGGGTTTGTTTCTTTATTTACCAGCTGATTTGGTCCTGGGTTCGATTCCCAGACCGGCAAATATTTGTGTAAAAAGCAGATTTTTGTTTTCGAGTCTTGGGTATTCTAACAAAACCACATCGAAATCGGTCCATTCGATGCCACAGACAGATACACAGACAAACACGTCAAACTTACAACACCCCTTTTTTTGTTGCGGGTTAAAAAGCACTAACAATCAAAACAAACATGCCTATGCTTCTCCAGTGAACCGGATAGCAATATAAAGAGTCATGAAAACTACAGTGCTACAGAAACGCGTGTACGTTCGTCTATAATCGTAAAGTTCGACTGAGTGGTTTAATTGCACGGCGGGACTACTAGCCGCCGCAGTTTGAATGGGCAAAGGCTTATAGGCAAACTGTATCTGGTGGCGCGTGAAAATGTTGAAGAGTATTTATGTGTCCAAAGTCCGTGTATGGAAATAGCAGGATTCTCACCACAAAATCACTTTTCGGCGCGAATTAGTATCTTTAAACTCATGACAGAACGTCACGTACCAGGATCGACATGGGCTACATTGAATCCCAAAAATTTAAGCTAATATTATGGTCATCATTGGACACTTGCTATTTTAAATTTTGTTTTTGATGGTTATAAATAATTTTGAATTTTTTAATCAGAAAAATGTACTAATTTTTAACCGACTTCAAAAAAGGAGGAGGTTTCTCAATTCGACCGTACATATATATTTTTTTAATGTATGTCCGCGGATAACTTCGTCGTTTATGAACCGATTTTGATTATTCTTTTTTTGTTGGAAAGAGAGTATCCCAAGAGTGGTCCCATGGTAAGGAAACCAGGATCTGATGGTGAAATCCTGAAGAAATTGAGGGAAACTCTCGAAAAAATTGTCTTTCCGACTAGTGTGTTCCCTAATATTATTCAATATAAAGAATTTTATTGGGATGGAAGTCGGTGACTCTTACGTTTTTGACGTGGAAAATTATACAATCAGCCGAAGAGATACCTGACTCCCTACCGGCTAAAGATGAAGCTATCTAAGAAAAAAAAAATAAAAAAAATGGAATTGTTTAGTTAAAAAAACTGTAATATTGTACAAAATATCATTTGAACACCTAAAACACTTTTGGGAAATAATTTTATACTTATTTCATAGAGGGGTGAGTTAACTCAGCAGTTACCCAAAATCTCGTTCATAATTATAACCAATAGTTAAAATCAAAAATAATTTTAGAAGTAGCTGATGAATCAAAGAAAAAAAAAAATTAAAACTGAAAAAAAAAACGCAATTTCAAAGGAGAGGTTTAGTTGCTAAATATCCAAATTAAAATTAGATTATACCCGATATAATCTAATTTTAATATGGATATTTAGCAACTAAACACACCTCAAACCGGTTTCCTCAATCTTGGAGCCAAGTTTCCCATCAGCCCAGTAGATTGATTACGGCCGAAAGCGTCACTGCAAGGGTTGGCACTCATGGCGATCAATCAAAATTATATTTCCGAACGATAAGTATAGAGACGGCGCGGCGGCGCGGAGGTGAAAAGGGGTGTTTTGGCACCATGGTGCTGAAGTCAGCTACATATTTTTGTAGGTAGATACGATAAAGCATTTTTAAACACCGGCAAAAAAAGCGGGGTGTTATAAATTTGACATCTTCCGTAGATTTCCGTAGAATCTTTTGTAAGTCAATTAAATTGGAAAAATGACTTACAAAATCTTGATTTTGTCAGAGTTAGAAAGTTTTTATAAAAAATGGTATTAGACCACCGACGCTAGAACATAGGGTAGTTATAAATTTGATGTGTGTATTTGTATACTTGCTCCTAAACGAATGGACCGATTTCGATGCGAGTTTTTTTGTTTGATAGCTGAAGTAATCGAGATGGTTCTTAGGCTGCAATTCTATAAGTTATTTGAGTTATTTGTCCTATATACTATTTTATTATGACAAACCAAAATAATTCTTTACATTTTTACTTTATTTTTTAATGTAACTGTATCCACAAAGTCTCAATAAGCCTTTGTCTAGTGTGGTCTAGATAACACAATCAGAATAAACTACAAGAAAATCAAACTACACACAACTCTAAAACTAACAGTGCAAGTAACTCTCGAAAGAGATCATGAACCGAATTGAATGATTCAACGAGCCAGCAATTCAGCTATCGTACACGAGACACACCGTCACGTCGAACGGCAAGCCATACCGCAATCAGTTTGCTCGCGCGCGGCCGTGCGTGATCAATCGTACAGATGTTTGGCTCAACTCCAGAGATATGATTTCCTTTATGATGCTTAAGGAACCATTCCGCGGATTGTAAAATTGTGTGGTTAAATCACGTACGTTGTTTTTGGCGGTCTTATTTTCTCCAGCTAAAGACGTAAGTAGGGGTATTCTTGGCAAAGATTTGGCAGCATTAGGACATATTGTACGTTTGTTAAATGCTAAAGGGATTTAATTTTTAACCCCGACAAAAAAGAGGGGTCTTATTAAGGGGTGCTGGCGGAAGCGTGAGTAGATAGCTTTTCAGCTATCAATAGGAAACGCATCGCATCCCTGATCATTGCGTGAGGAGCAGCTCCAGCAGTCTCCAGAAAATTACTGCAGGTAGGCTGAACGTGGACAGTGCTATAATGCAGCATTGGACGCGTTTCCAGCTTACAAAAGATACTAAGATTTCGTATGCTAATACAGGTAGATAAAATCTGCCTATGTTAGCATATGAAGTCTTCTAGATTAGTTAATTTTAACTTAGATGTAAGTTTCCATTGTTACTAATCATTTATAAATTTGAAATGTGTGTCTTTGTGTCTGTCTGTGGCATCGTAACTTATAAAAATCTAAACAAATGAACAAATTTCCATGTTGTTTTTTTGTTTTAAAGCTGAAGTAATCTATATGGCCTTTGGCTTTATTTGATTAAAATTGTTTAAGCCGTTTAAAAGCAATCGTATGTGGAAGGTGATACAACATTTTTTAGAGTTATTGATAAGGTAGTATCGTTATCATCATCATCATGTAATCCTGTTATCCCTCATCAGGGACATAGGGCTCTCAGAAAGGATTTCCACTCTTCTCTGTTTTGGGCGGCAGTTTCGATGTCTTTCCAACCGAGACCAGTTGATGCAGCCTCTTTATCAACTGACCGTCTCCAGGTGGTACGGGGACGGCCCGGCTTTCTTGTACCACAAGCTTGCCATATAAGGCTTTGTTTAGACAGATGGTTATTTGGTCTCCTCAAGACGTGCCCAATCCAGCGCCATTTTCTTATAAGAATCTCCTTGCTCATTGGTTTTTGGTCAGTTAGCTCCCACAGTCTTGCATTAGGGATGGTTCGTGGCCAACAGATTCCCATGATGCGGCGTAAACATTTGTTCACGAACACCTGAAGTTTGCTGGTCACGTCATTCTTGACGAGCCATGTCTCGCATCCGTACAGGAGGACTGACTTGACGTTCGAGTTGAATATTCTTATTTTTGTTCGTTGTGTGATTATTGATGACGTCCAAACGGGTTTAAGCTGTGCGTATGCGGCTCTTGCCTTGTTGATACAAGCTTCTACATCAGCTTCTGTACCTCCCATAGGGTCTACAATGCTCCCTAGGTAGGTAAAGCACTTCACAATTTCGACTGCTTTGCCGTTTATATAGATAGGCGCTGTATCAGTGGTATTAAGGCGCATGTCTTTCGTTTTATTACCGTTTATGCGCAGGCCCTCTTCAGCAGCAGCATTGGCAAGATAGTCGGCCTTGGAGGTGTTCTCGTGAAGTAGCGAGTAGGTAGAGATCATCCGCAAAGTCTATATCTTCCAGGGTTTTACCATTTAACCGTGGCAAGCCCCTATCTGTGGTACCAGACACCCTGCGCATCACGTCATCCAAGACTATAAGGAAGAACAGCGGCGACAACAAACATCCTTGTTTCACTCCGGCATTGACTGGTATCGTATCGGTTAATTGGCTTTTGTGAAGGACTCGACACGAGGAACCCTCATAAAGGCATTTGATAACACTTATAACCTTGTCTGGTATACCTCGTCGCTTCAGTGCTTTCCATATGCTGGACCGGGTCCCCTACGTAGTTGCGAATGACGTTGTAGCGACGCACGCTGTAGCGAAAAACTTTCCGCGTGGTACGTTGGAGCGAAAGTTTATTGAAGCGAACGCCACGAAGTCGAACGACACTGAAGCGATCACTGTTGTGGCGAAGAATTTTTGAGGTCTTGTACGCGGTATCGAATGACGCTGTAGCGATACACGTTGTGGCGAAAAATGTTGAAGCGAAATCTACGAGGTCGAATGCCACCGCAGCGAGAAACATTGAGGCGAAAAACATTCGTAATAAGGAAAATTACTAATTTTTCAAGCGACAAAATAATATCACGTATTGCACCAGACTGGCGACGCGGAAGCCACCTGTGCATAAAAAAAATAAGTCAGATCATGTAGAGTCCATAAACTTACTTGATATTATTAGTAGATTGTAAGAAAGTTAGTTTCGGATGACAGCATCATAAGTAATTATTCTGGACCTTCCGTGTGCGGGCAAATCGATAGATCTTGACGAGATCTTCGTTTCGAATGACAGCTGTCACAATTAAAACAGCCATATCTATGTGAATAATTATCATAGACCTTCCGTGTGCGGGCCAAACGATAGGTCACGACGAGATCTTCGTTTTGGATGACAGCTGTCAAAATTAAAACAGTCGTATCTCTGTAAATAATAATCCTGGATCTTCCGTGTGCGAGCCAAACGATAGGTCTCGACGAGATCTTCGTTTCGAATGACAGCTGTCAAAATTAAAACAGCCATATCTCTGTAAATAATTAGCCTGGATCTTCCGTGTGCAGGCCAAACGATAGGTCTCGACGAGATCTTCGTTTCGAATGACAGCTGTCAAAATTAAAACAGCCATATCTCTGTAAATAATTATCATGGACC
>CATLJT010000225.1:0-18000 GCA_949987775.1 Aproaerema taeniolella
AAATGTAAAATATAATTAAAAGAAAATAATCGTTTTAACTGATTTAAAAGTCCATTTTCATTATTTTAAAGTATCCCGCGTCATGACTAGCATTAAATTGGATTCTCGTAATATTACAATAATAGGATAAAATGCAAAAAATATGTAAAATATGTTTTCGGTGAAATCAATATCAAACAAAATCCTTACTAGCCTGAGTCATCCATCAGTATTTAAATCAGTATTAAAGAGTATGGGGTGAGGGGATAAGTGTCACGAGCCGCATCTCTTCCCGTCCCCCTCTTCACCACTGTAAATGAACCACAGGGCTGTTCTTTACCGCGCCAGGAGGGCATGACTAAGCTTCTGTACGCATGCTGTCACGTTCGTTTTAATAAAGAATTAATAAGACAGCATGCGTAGAGAAGTTTTGTCACCACGCTTATGTTAGACGGGCAGGTCAAGTCACTCAGTTTGTCAACGTAACTTGCACCGTGCACAAGCGTTCTCGTTGCTGTAGAAGTTTAAGTTGTTAACTTTTGTGAAGTTTTTGTATCGCAGATAGTAGCCGGCTTTAAGCGCCTTCCGTAGCATGGAATCATCTGTCTTTTAGACATACAAGTGATTCCCTTCTGATCTGGTGTACCCACCGGTTACCTCCACTAGTGGGGCCACAAGGATTATTTAGTCTTGATATCCTGTAGTGGATCAGGGGGGACTAGAGGACTTATCAGTACTTATTTCTCCACTCATTATGTTGAAGTACTAGCCACTTCTTAGTTCTTATGCTCTCACTGATACGAAGTCAAAATCAAAAGTCAGTGTCCTAACCAAATTGAGGAAAGTCTCAAAATCATAGTGATGTTTGTTCGGATCCCGGATCCCTAAAGCTTCTCGATTGCTGCGGCGGCGTGGGAAATGGCGTACGAGCGGCGCGAGAAGCGCTGTATCAGCGGTGGCGCGGGAAGCGGTCTACGAGGGGCGGTTCTAGTCAAGCGATGTCTCTGTATTTAAGTTAACGTAGTGACTTTCAACCTTATTTTTAACACTAAACTGTTACGCTCGTCCCAATGTAGAAGGTCTAGGGCAAGATTGTAGTCAAGAGCACACCAATGGGTATGAGTTGCTTTTTTTATTGAGAAAGATCACGGTGACAGTGAGTGACAAACTGACTGGTAAAGAACAACCCTGTGGTTGATTCCTTTCCTGTCACTCTGCACCCTTTGCGCCGCATTAACGTGGTATTTTTCTTGATGGATGACCTAGGCTTGTAACCAATGAGTAGATTTTGGATTTTGATTGATGTGGATTTCACCAAAAACATATTTTACATGTTTTTTTACATTTAATCCTATGATTTTAAGTGTTACAGGAATCTAATTTAATGCTAGTCGTCACGCGGGATGCTTTAAAATGATGATAATGGACTTTTAAATATGTTTAAATGATTATTTTCTTTTAATTATATTTTACATTTTCAAACTGAAATTACTCAGAAAGTATATCACTTACGACATTTTGTCAATCAGTATTTGTTGTTTGTAATTATGTTCTCTATCGATTGGCATATGTTTCATAAATACATGTACATTAAAAACGCGACTTTTTATGTACTTGCAACTTTAGGCAAGCCACCGAGTTTCGATGCTCTTTAGATTTTTAAGGTGAGGCAAGGTCGCAGACCGAGCCGAACGCGCGAGCCGAGGCCGTAGGCCGAGGCGAGCTGCGTATAGGGCGAGGCCGAAGGCTGAGCTCCGCGTAGGGCGAAGCCCGAAGCGTCACCAAGCATATTACCCGCCGACCGCCATCCGAAAATTTCATATCCGCCATCTTGGATTTTAGTTGGAGCGTCTTGATTCCCCCCACCAAAAATCCAAGATGTGATATGAAATTTTCGGGCATACCGACATGAGTGTCGTTTAATAGGTTTTCGGGGGTTCTGATTCCGAAAATGACATCTATTTTGAAATCCAAGATGGCGGACATGTATTTTTTGTAAAAAACCGTCATGGGTGTCGTTTAATAGGTTTTCGGGGGTGCTGATTGCGAAAATAACATCCATTTTAAAATCCAAGATGGCGACCGTAAAAAACAAAAAAAATGGTAAACTTTTTTGAAAGAGCATCGTACCTCTGTGGCATGCCTAAAGTTGCAAGTACATACAAGTACATAAAAAGTCGCGTTTTTAACGTACACGCATGAAACATATGCCAATCGACAGAAAAAATAATTACAAACAACAAATACTGATTGACAAAATGTCGTAAGTGATATACTTTCTGAGTAATTTCAGTTTGAAAATGTAAAATATAATTAAAAGAAAAGCTTATTTAAAAGTCCATTGTCATCATTTTAAAGCATCCTTCGCCACGACTAGCATTAAATTGGATTCCTGTTATACAAAAATAATAGGAAATGTAAAAAAAAAATATGTAAAATAGGTTTTTGGTGAAATCCACATCAATCAAAATCCAAAATCTACTCATTGATGACAAGCCTGGGTCATCCATCAAGAAAAATACCACGTTAATGCGGCGCGAAGGGCGCAGGGCGAAAGAGAGGGACCAACCACAGGGTTGTTCTTTACCAGTCATTTTGTCACTCACTGTCACCGTCATCTTTATCAATAAAAAAACAACTCATACTCATTGGTGTGCTCTTGACTACAATCTTGCCCTAGACCTTCTACAGTTGGACGAGCTTACAGTCTAGTGTTAAAAATAAGGTTGAAAGTCACTACGTTAACTTAAATACAGAGTCATTGCTCGACTGGAACCGCACCTCGTAGACCGCTTACTGCGCCGCTGGTACGCCACTTCTCGCGCCGCTGGTACGCCGCTTCTCGCGCCGCTCTTACGCCATTTCCCACGCCGCCGCGCGCGGCCATCTAGAAGGTTCCGGGATCCGAACAAACATCACTTTATGATTTTAAGACTTTCCTCAGTTTGGTTAGGACACTGACTTTTGATTTTGACTTCGTGTCAATGACAGCATAAGAACTAAGAATAGCCACTTCGTACTTCAAAATAATGAGTGGAGAAATAAGTACTGATAAATCGTCTTGTCCCCCCTGATACCAAGGATACCAAGACTAAATAATCCTTGTGGCCCCACTGGTGGAGGTAACCAGTGGGGATACCAAGCCGCAAGGGAATCACCTGACTGTCCGAAAGAAAGATGATTCCATGCTACGAAAGGCGCCGGCTTTAAATGCCTAAGTATCTGCGATAGTAGTCAGTACATGAGCCACTGCGAAGGTCTTCAGCGGGTCAATAACTTCGACATCAGGGTTTATGAGGTTTACCGCGGAATATATGGTTGGCATACACTTGGACATAGGGTGATGGTTAAGATATCCCTTACAAAGCTCATAACATCATATTTGTGATCGCGGACGGCGTACGATAGGGCGAGCAGTACTAATTTCGCAGAAGAAACACTGCGACCCTGGCGGGCCTAAGTTTCTTGACATCGCGTAAATGTTAATAATAAAAGATAAAACAGCTACTGTTAACAGTCAAGAAATAACAAAAATATCAACAACAAAAACTTCACAAAAAATAACAACTTAAACTTCTTCTACAGCAACAAGTGAAACGCTTGTTCACGGTGCAAGTCACGGTGACAAACTGACTGACTTGACCTGCCCGTCTAACATAAGCGCGGTGACAAAGCTTCACTACGCATGCTGTCTTATTAATTCTTTATTAAAAGGAATGTGACAGCATGCGTACAGAAGCTTAAAAAAACGTGACAACATCCAAAGCTTCTCTCATGTTACCCTCCTGGCGCGTTAAACAGCACTGTGGTTCATAGACAGTTGTGAAGATTGGTAGGTACGGGAAGAGATGCAGCTCGTGACACTTATCACGAGCCACATCTCTTCGCATCGCATTAATTCTATGGTATTTTTTAAGTACTATAACACATCTTCAGGGGGCAATAAGTAAAAGACGTATCTCTTTTGTGAGGTGTATATTTATGGATGATATACGAGCACTTCCATACAATTTCTTTTTATTACATTTATATAATTAATCACATACGAATCACTTTATTTATAACACCTGAAAAAGTGCCATTTGCACGCCTATGATCGCATACATGAAATTACTCCGCGAGCTCTCCTAAGAATGTCGGAAGACCACAGGCGTATTCAGGAGCGTTCGACTATTTTCCGAATTCGACTCGAGTCGAAGACGAGTCGAATGCCACGGAAATCTTTATTCACAACGACGTTCGATTCGTCTTCGACTCGTTTCCGTCTTCGGAAACTATGTGACATAGATAACACGCACGTTTATGCAAGCATTTACGGAGATAGTAGATTTGATTGAACGAATAACTGAGTGAATGAAAAATTATAACATTTATAAAATATCATTTTATTTCTTTAATTTAATTCTTAGATGAATTTCTGGCCTAGAGAAAGTATAGCTTTACTTTTTAAATGGTTTTTAACCATAGTAACCTTAATAATTCTTCATTATAAAAACTTTTTTAAAATTTACGAAATGTCTTTGTAAACGAGATGTAAGGTGTCAAGATCTTGCTTTGCTTTGTTGTGGCGGTTTATTTTGTGTTTTCTTGAAACTAACTTGAAACGTACAACATACTGATTCCCGTAGGAATTTGGGAAATTTTACAGTTTATGTACTATTCCGACGTCGCTATATTAATTGGACATTTCATCAAAATCCGTCCGAGAGTTTTAGCGTAAAGAAGGAACAAACATCCATCCATACTTACAAGCTTTCGTATCTAAAATATTAGTAGGATACTTACGTGTTTTTTAATCTGTTTAAGATGGTGTGTTGAAGCTACAATATGAAGCTACAATAGGGTTTAATAATTTAGCTTCTAGGTACTCACTGTTCCATTACTTAACTATTGTTATTAATGAGAAATTAGTATTCAATGTTTGTAAGAATACCTAACTACTGTTGTAAATAAACTCAAAGCGATTTAAATAAACTGTGTATTATAATATGTTCAGTTTTATTCAAGATTTTTTTTAATAAGTAACAATACAATGAGGGATTTTCTTTTTATTTTTTTTTATTTTTTCCCCAGTTGCCGGATAGATGGCGCTAAACTATGTACGTTACTGCAAGGAACGGAACGTTAAATTATTTTTGATTAATTCACTTGAACGTAATTTTGAGATCATAAAACGAAACGTTATAGTCATATCACATCAATATCACGTCTACCATACGTAGTTAGGCGATTTTACGAAAACACAAAACTGAATTATAACAAAGCGCGAGAAAACTAGGATGATTGGAAAGCCAAAACAAACTCAGAATATTTGATACAATGTTTTTCTCCAAGCCTTTTGGCTTTGGCACCTAGTAACGGAGTCAGTTCAGCGCCATCTAGAGAGCTCTGGGGAAATACTTTTTTTTTTTAATACCCAAAAAGAAAACCTCCCATTATATACTTGCAAATAAGTACTATCACAGAAAAAAAAGGTTTGCATCGCAAGTGAACAATTAAGTATGCTAAACTACTTAAAAATAGACACAGTCAATCTTCATAAGTAAATGTTCTTAATGGGGATAAGCAGAGCATTCAGTAGGTACTAACATAAGTGCTCTCAGAACCATTTACCTCGAGAGTTAAGAAATAAGTATTATGAGCATTTTACATGTCATGTTTGTGAGTTTTGCCCAGTCAGCCTAATAACTATGGAGTGATTTGAATTTATTTGTAAAACAACGCCACGTACTCCAAACACCTTTCGATGCAGTTTATGGACTTCATGTGCATTTTATTAAATTTTTCTTCAGGACTGTTCATGTCAGCCTGCGAAATCGGGGTCATCAGGCTAGGTTGGGTAGCCTGAATACTCTGAAAATAGTCAAAAATTTGGATATTAGTACTTACATATACCTAGTTATTTTATGTCTATGAAGGCAATTTAAATATAAAGTCAATTATAAGCAACTAGCTTTCCGTCCGCGGCTCCGCCCGCGTGGACTACAGGTTATATCGTACCCAACTGTGGGATAAAATGTAGCCTATGTCCTTTCCCAGGCTCTAATCTATCTCTGTACCAAATTTCATCAAAATCGGTTCAACAGTTTAGGTGTGAAAGACGGACAGACAGATAGACAGACAGAGTTACTTTCGCATTTATAATATTAATAAGTAAGAATAAAGAATTACATAGATAAGCAAATCTTATTTTTAACAAAACATTTCCTACTTGATAGTGAATGCTATGAAATCACATCCACATCCTCATAACTTCTGGCGCATTCAGTGCCTGAGTTGTTTGAGTTATTGATGTAGACAACGATGCCTGGCCCTTTGTTACAAAATTTATGTTAACTAGGTATCTTGTGCCAGAAAGGGCAAGGCTGTAAAAAAATGAAAGCAGAAATTAAAAACTAATTGTAACAAGATCTTACCACAATTTTTGTTTAATAATGAGTCACCGATGCCTCTGTATCTTGTGAAAATAAAGGCAAGAATCTGTATTTTAAATTACACCAATTATACATACTTACTTACTTTGAATTCCACGGGAATGGTTAATATCTTGATGGTTGGTGGATAATATGTTTACAAATTACTCAACAAAGTGAGATATTCGCAAGGAAGCGACTTTTAAATGATATATGTTTTGAAAATTGGTATCTTGAAAAGTATTAGAAAAATCCATTATCTCCATGTTGGAAGACATTGTCTCCGGTCCTTGTTTTGCTCTTTCTTTATTTCTCACTCGAATTGCTACGTAAAACTGAATTTTAGCTTGATTCTAGCACAAAATGTTTATTTACAAGTGTAAGTCGAATGCTCAGAAGCAATCGTGAACTTTTCCGAATTTGGATTCGAATTTGAATGTCAAATTTGACATTCGGATCGAGCCGAACGCTGTAGAATACGGTGAGTCGAAGGCATTCGAAAACGGATCGAATTTCGATCCGTTCTCGATAGTCGAACGCTCCTGAATACCCCTGCAGATCTTCAATCATTTCGAATATTGACATCGAACACCATTTCAAATCTTTGAAATGATATTCGAATAATCTTCTTCGAAATGACCGATTGGGAAAGGAGTTGCGTTATGCCAGATCCTCCATGAAGGTCTGCATACCACAGTACTGATGGATGACTCAGGCTTGTAAGGATTTTGTATCATATTGATTTCACCTAAAAAACATATTTTACATATTTTTTTTTGCGTTTTATCCTATTATATGAGAATCCTTTTTTACATTTAGTATTACGAGAATCCATTTAATGCTAGTCGTGGCGCGGAATGCTTTAAAATGATGATAATGAACTTTGAAATCTGTTTAAACGATGATTTTCCTTTAATTATTTTTTATATTTTCAAACTGAAATTACTCAGAAAGTATATCACTTACGACATTTTGACAATCAGTATTTGTTGTTTGTAATTATTTTTTCTGTCGATTGGCATATGTTTCATACGTGTACATTAAAAACGCAACTTTTTATGTACTTGTATGTACTTGCAACTTTAGGCAAGCCAGGCTTCATACAAAAATGTTCGAACCCCTTTTACATAGCATTTTGTATCAACTTATGCAATTATAATTAAAAGTAGAGGATACAAAATGCTATGCAATAGCTTTATTTATACATTTTTTGCTACAGCTAACACTTACACTATCTCACTTGAATACACACTGGTACACATTTCTGATAAGTTACTTCATTATATATTTTTTTTACCACAGGTACGCGCGAAAAAAAAATCTCTAGGCATAGCTGAAAATCAGTTTGTTGTCTGTCATAGACAGCAAGTATGCTGAGTTCTGTGTCCTATTTGCTTCTACAATCTACATCACATATTTCGCTAACCTTTTTTTTAATTGTACACACATCAAAAAAGTCTAAGCAACACGCACGATTTTTCATACAACAGGGGCCTCTTTGAGAAGCTGTGAAAAGTATTTAAGACACGTATTTTTAATAAAATCTTTAGTGTGACCAAGTTCTATACCTGAATTTTCAATCCCTATAAATGAACTTTATTTAGCTTGAAATTTGTGAAAAAGAGGGAAAAATGAAAATGAAAACGCAGTTTTTCTTTGCTTTTAGTATGGAAATGGTGAAATTAAATTTTCATTTTCGTCTCTTTTTCACAAACTTCAAGCTAGTTAAAGTCCATTTATAGGAATTTTAAATTCGGGTATAGAACTTGCTCACACTAAAGATTTTATTAAAAATACGTGTCTTAAATACTTTTCACAGCTTCTCAAAGAGGCCTCTGTTGTATGAAAAATCGTGCGTGTTGCTTAGAATTTTTTGATGTGTGTATAAGAACATTGTACAATGTTACAAATTGTTAAGAAGCAATAAAGTTTATCTATCTATCTAACACTGCGCGCGCTCTGCCCTCTCTCTAAAATGGTCACAGATATTAAAAAACTGTTTGAACAAAAGTTTTAGAGAATTTAATCCTCTACAATATTTATAAAAGTACAAATACCATAAACCCATAGGAAACGATATATTTGCAATAAACGTGTAAAAAATTGTTGTTTTTTTTACCTTTGACCTTGTAATTTCTGTAGACGCGGACACCCTACGATATGTAGGTTTTGAGATAAGTTTTAGGGTGTTAAAATAAAGGTTTATACAACTTTTTTAGATTACTATCTCTCATTCCGAGATTCTCACCCTCTTTTGACTAATTTTCCTGGATAATTACTGGAGCAAACGAAAAGACATTTCCAATTTCAAAAATGTAGGTAATGTTACCGGCCGGGGATGCAGTAGAGTAGAATGTACACATGGCAGCACATAAGGCTAATAAATCTATCTCGCTCGTTATAGCACCAGTTTTCGTAATGCAAATGGGTAACCTGACGCGCCGCCATCTGTAGCTTCGACTCGCAGGATTCAACTATGGGATTCTCCGCTAAGTTCAAAACGGTTCGGGGTAGGTTAATAAAACGAGTTCGGTCCGACGTGAAGTTCAGCAATAGCACGCGTGAAACGTGCGTTTCCACCCACTCATTTTAATAAAAATACATTTAAGTACACAGTCAGTATAAGCTTTAATCGCATCACTAGGTAGAAGCGGTCACGTATAAAGGAACGTCGTCTACTTATCGAAGAGCATCATCAGATATATCCCCTCCCCCGTCCCCCGCCCCCCGCCCACTAGTCGGTGTCCAGCCCGTGTTTGAGCAGCAGGTGCCGGCGCAGCGGGCCGGGCTCGTGGTAGCGCTTGCTGCAGCGGTGGCAGGCGTGCGGGCGCCGGTTGACGTGCACCTTGCGCTGGTGGCGGCGCGCGCCGGGCGCGTCCGCGAAGGTGGCGCCGCAGCCCGCGGGGCAGGCGTGCGGGCGGGGCCGGGCGGCGCGCGGCTCGTGCGCGCGCTGGTGGCGGTCCCTGGACGCGCGCGCCGCGAACAGCTCGCCGCAGCGCGCGCACGCGTACCGCAGCAGCCCCTCGTGCGCCACGCGCCGGTGGAACGTCAGGTTGCCCTTCACCGTGTACTTCTTGTCGCACTTGTCGCAGGCGAACACCGGCCGCTCCTTCTCGTAGTGGATCTTCAGGTGGATCCGCAGCGAGTCCTTGTGCAGCAGTTTCTCGCAGTGCGGGCAGCTCACCCTGACCCTCGGCCGGTCGGCCGCGGCCGCCCGCCTCCGCCGCCGCGGCTCGCCGTCCCCGCGGCGGGGGCCGTGGGACGAGGCTATGTGAGTCTTCAGCTCCTCGTTCGATTCGGCGGCGAACCCGCACGCTCGGCAGACTTCGGAGGTGACCTTCGACCTGAGAGATGCGTGCCTCTCCTGGTAGTGGACTATGTACTCGGTTTTGCTGCAGTAATCCCGCCCGCAGCAGACTATTCCCTCCTCCTCGTTGATGTCCGGATGTTGACCCATGTGGTGGTGCAGTCGTGCCATCGTCGAGAACATGCTGCTACAGAACGGGCAGTGAAACGAGCTCGGCGCTCTGCTCTTTACTTCTGGTTCGGTATCTTTGCTACTATTTGTGACGGCTTCTTCGACATTAACTGTTTCATTTTGTTTCTCCGAATGCTCTATGGTATCTGTGAATACTTCTTCGGAAAGATCTTCTTCGATGTCCTCCATAATTTCCGAGTCTGATTTTTCTAAACTTTTATCTTCCTTCTCCAAACTTTCAAAAGATTCATTTCCGACTTCCTCCAGAATTTCTTCAAATGTGATATTCTCTCTTACGAAATCTTTTAGAGCAGTTTCACTGTTTATTTCTGGTAGATGAACATCATGTATATGTCCCGTTAAATGAACAACAGACTTAGATTTATCAGGACATTTCTGACAGACATATTGCAAGCAGACCTGCTCTCTGTCCTGTATCTGTGTGTAGTCTGTCAGCACTTCTTTTACTATCAACTCAATCGATGATTTTATCCTGAAATTTTAAAGGAAAATTAATGTTATAGTAAATATATTTTTAGACTTCTATAAAAGGACAATTCTCAAATCTCTCAACTCTTTATTTTTAAAACTCTAAATTAAACTCTAAACAATAATTTAATTAGTAACACTTGAATATTTATTATAAAGATGAATATATACAGAGTTTTAGGTAAATCTCTTTCAATCTCTCGGGTGCTAAAAAAAATTGAGTTTATTTATTTATTTATTTTAATGGAGGTTCAACATCTTATAATATACATAGTGTTCAACATTTTAAAAACAATAAGCCAATTACAGATCCTCACAGGTAGAAACAGGTATCGCTGATGTGACTAATCCTAATAAACAATTAGTTTTAAGTTGACACTTTAGTCTTTAGTAAAAAGAAAAATTGTCAGTTACACTACCAAGATAATAAAAAAATTTGACATATCGTAGAAATCAATTTTTGAAAAAATTTTGAGTCAAAGCTCGTCTCGCCGAAACAAAACCAGTATTGAAAAGGTCGAAGTTAAAATCATTGCATTGGTTATTAAATTTATTGCTAGCTCGGCAAAGAAACGCGTTCTGCCGATAATTGGTAGTTGAGTTCTCATACAAACTTCATCAGTATACAGGGTGGTCCAAAAGGTGACGTCAAGGAATTTTTTTAGATTCCTCACCCCTGGGTGAATCCGAAAATACCCCATATATGTTCCGCGATTTTTTGTAGTTTAGAAGTTAAGATTTTTCGAATTTTCGTGTTTTTGAGTGTTTTTCGAATTTTCTGCCAGCGCTACTTTAAAAAATCATGACTTGTTTAATAGTAAAAAAAATAATTTTTATTTATGCAGCATAATCACCTTGAATCACCCTTTAAAGTAATAAATCAACTATGCCACAGTCTTCATTATAAGCTACGTTTGTGTTGGTTGATATAATTATATGGAGTAATAAACTACATTTTATCAACAACATACGCCCAGGTCTGGAAATTTGATGCCACGTTTGGAATAAATGGTCAGAGTTGAATGGTGCACTTTGTTTTTATTGTATTATAAAAATTAACAATCTAATCTGCATGCAATATTTTTTGTTTCTTAGTCTCTTTTCGCTGTAAGGGTGAAAATATATGTTAGTAATGAATGTTTGTTTTGTTGTTAACGAGGTACTTACTATAAAAATAACCAGAGATTTTAAAAAGTTTGGAAGTTTAAATTATATTTAAATAATAAAATAATAAAGTATCAAGACTATAATTCGGGGTTGAACGTAGGGATACCAAACCCATTTTATCGAAATCTCTATTGTCTATGGCGTTGCAAACGTGTCAATCAAGCTATAATCCTCACCTCTGAAAACCTCATGAAAATCAATTTTGATAATGCCAATAGTCATGAAATAGTGACAAATAGTCACCAATGTCAGATAAATAGTGAACTTAATGTTTCGAAGATATAGCTATTGGTTCGGTGAGGATTACAGCTTGATCAGGGATTCACTACTTATACAGTGTATAAATAGTGAATCCAGTCTACATTAAATTTAATTTGAGTCCTAGAAGCATTTTAAATTGCGTCGCATTTGCCGGTCATACAAGAAGTACAGTCGCGAACAAAAGTAATTACCTGTCTTTTGTGGTGTAGGTATTATTACTAATACTAGTATACCTCTGAAGTTGTTTTTAAGTATTTTAACCTACTAAAGCTTACGTAGTAGGTAGTATCATAAAATCATAAATGAAAATAATAAATATAAAAATGTGTTCTTCGTCACAATACTAGTATTAGTAATAATACACCACAACAGGTAATTACTTTTGTTCGCGACTGTACTTCTTGTATGACTGGCAAAAGCGACGCAATTTAAAATGCTTCTAGGACTTAAATTAAATTTAATGTAGACTGGATTCACTATTTATACACAATTTTTTCATACTAATTTTGAACTGAAAATCTCAAGCGTTACAGAGAGATGAGGTGTGGTGAAATCCTGACCAACTTGCCTCTGTAACTCGGGAATCCTTGAAGCTCTGGACTTGAGATTCAACATATTGTGACGACTATTTATACACTATTTATTGGCATGCAAACCAAGTCGAATGTCCCTATCGTTTGCCCGCATGAGAGGTGAGGATTACAGCTTGAGCTCAAGCTGTAATCCTCACCGAACCATAGCTATATCTTCGAAACCTTAAGTTCACTATTTATCTCACATTGGTGACTATTTGTCACTATTTCATGACTATTTATTGGCATTATCAAAATTGATTTTCATGAGGTTTTCAGATGTGAGGATTATAGCTTGATTGACACTTGCAAACTTAGCTTGGCCATACTCTATTATTATTTTTTGTATTTTAATTGTGTTCCTTAGCTTAGCTTTATATTATGTACTGTCCTACAGAATAGGAACAATAAACGATTTTTTTCTTTCTTTCTATATATACTCCCTTTGTACCTTTTGTCTTTTTGACTGTTGAACAGGTTCTCTAAATCGGGCTCATTGTCGCAAAAGCCATTTCTAACAAATCAGGTTTGCAGCTAGCGTCACAATGATACTGATATACATATTTTATTTTGGATGTAGGTATCTATGTTCTATGTTCTGTAGATAGACAAATTATGAATATCTCTTGTTGGTTAATTATATGTACAAATAATATTTACTATACAACCTGTTCCTTTTGATATCCCATAACTTTAAGGTAATATTCTATGAATAAAAATAATTTTAAAAGTCCAAAGAACATATGTTATTTTATTACATAGGTATTTTCAGAGAAATCATCAACCAAAATTAAAATATTTCAAAATCTTTCTCCCATAAAACGAGTCCTAAGTTGGTACACTTTCCTTGATAATTAGTTTCAATCATTCATAATTTTGAATACGATAATGCGACGTTGTCATTTCTTTCGTAAAGGTGTTTTGTAGGAACTTCACATTTTTACCGAAAAAATAATGAAATTATTAATAATTGAAAAATAATGTATATGCTATTTGATTCATATACGTGGTCTTATTGATACCCTGGAGTTATAGGATATCAAACGGAACAGGTTGTATACACTATATATATTATACTATAGCATATTATACTATATTTACAATAGTAGTATAAATACTAATTATAAACTAATTACTATAATGTTATCTTACCATTTATAGTCTTTGTTGTCATCTTTGTGGGTGGCGAGTCTAAGTTTCTGCAAGCAATTACAAAACAAATTAATTACTTATTACTAATTGATCCTCCTACATCCTTTTTTGATTGTTGATATTGTCATTTATATATTTTATTAATTAAATGACAATAGTAAGTTTCATAAGTGGTCACAAGGTTGATGTAAAAAATAATTTTTTCCTTTTTTAGATACCATAATTTACAAAAGAATCTTAATGCGCACATGATGGTGAGTAGTCACATCCAGGACCGCGACCTTGGCGAAACGTACAACAAGGTAGTCCAGTATTGAAGTGCTTTAATTACATTTTTATGTGAGAATGAGTAAAATGAATAACAAGCAACCATGCATTTATTAATTTTACATTATGTAAATATTATTGGTGGGACTACTAATCTTTAACCAAACCTTTTAATCCAGCATAGTAGCTGTATAGTTGTAAATTTAAACAAGACATTATTTATAAATGCAAAAAAAATATCTGAAAGAACAGGCTTATTTAATTTGAGTAATCACAAAAATTAAAACATTTATGGTAAAACATATATATTATGTATATAAGTACATATATTTATATGTGTTAACTGTAATATAGAGAAAAATAAACTATATTATTGTTGTTATTAATCTACAACATATGTAGTACCCGTTGTTTTGCAGTTTTCCGGAATCGGAGGTTGGCTCGTCGGCAGCGACTCACCAGCTCGTGCCATGACAACAGCGTGTGAGCACATTCGTAGCACAGAGACTGTGGCAGCTCGTCACTCTGCGACACCTGGAACAGTTACTTACATTAATAACTTGTTGCAGTGAAGGTGTTCCAGGCCAAATTCTAAGCTGCTGCTTAGAACTCCATTTCAGTATTCTTAATTATTACAGCAACTTGGATTTTATAGCAATGGACGGATCATTTATAAAAAATAAAAAAAAGTATACCTACCTTTATAGGTAGATATTTATTAATTAAATCAGGTAGATTGTTCTCTAAGCCATCCCCAGAAAAAATAGGTGTCATAAACGTGGCGCTGTTGGCACAAGTTCGGCACAGTGCAGAGAAGTCATCGCCTGAAAGAAAACAATTAACCGAATAAAAACAATAGCCTTTGCGATCAACTCAAATCATGGGATTCATCATTACCTTCTACGGTGGTGTCTTGTTTATGAGTATGTTTTATCTTCCGTAAAGTGGTTGTTGATAAACATATTTGTTTCCCTTTTGCCGTGACATCAACCATTATTCAAATGAAATGTCTTTTTTGGGTCAGAGGGTCATCTTAGGTTGTATAAAGATAAATATTTCTACTTTCACTTTATTATACATATAAAAGGCAAGTATTGTAGCTCAAAGTTCAGCAAAAACAAAACTTAGCATTAGCAGCTGCTGCCACTGTCATTTTTACTGACCTTTTTTTTAAAATTTATAAAAGGATTATACGAACGTACAGCCACTCTTTTTTTTTATTTAATTCTGGCAAAGGAGTAATTCATTATACAGCCACTTCTACTTCTTAGGGTTCCGTACCCAAAGAGTGTTTATAGGGTGTTTCCGTCCATTCGTCTGTCGTCTGTATATCTGATGAACCGTTATAGCTAAACAGTTAAAATTTTCACAAATGATATATTTTTGTTACCGCTATAACAACAAATACCTACTAAAATATCTAAAAAGCCAAGTGCGAGTCGGACTCTGGCTCCCATACCACGCTTTGCATTTTTTCAACCAAAATACTCCCGAAGAATTATAGATTGCCTTTGGTGTTGGGTAAAGTTTCAGGCATATATAAAGTGGTAGCTAACCCAACACAATGCATAAATATGCCTATTTTCCATGCCTTTTACGGATGCTACACTGTGTCTAGCTTCGCCGCCGGCGCGACATGGCAGAGGCAAGAATACTGCTTTCGACACCAAGAAAGCCTTTCTAAAAGCTCCAGTCCATGCCTTGCCCTTGCGACATCAGCTCAGAATCAATAGCAGTGTCCAGATTTGTTATTTTAATGTACATACGACAGAATGAGTGAAATAGAAGATAGCCTACCACGCTGAACTAGAGGTGCAAGAAAAACTTAGAAAGTACCGGCTGCCAACTCTTCCCAGGCATAAGTACTATAAAAGTCAGTAAGTAGGACGCGAGGATTTTGTTGTATTATAGGCGAAAGTCTGACAACCTCTCACCTTTATCCATCATGGTTCATCTAATAACCCTCAAAATTGTATGTCAAACGTGCGTGGCATCAAGTAGTTCTAAGACCCTGAACCTTTGCTTACCCCGATAGGGATTAAAGGCGTGAGCTTGTATGTAAGTATGAAGGGTAGAAGATGCTCTCCGATGGTTTTAGTTCTCAAACCAAATCATTTACTTTCAGCAATAAGTAGTCAGTAAGTACTATTCAGTACCTGATCTAGTACATACCTCTAAAATGTAAAAAAAATCACTTTTCACTAAACTACTGAACCGATTTTGATGATTAGGGTGTCATTGGAAAGCAGGTGTGTAGATGTGTTTTCATATCTAATACTCCTCCAAATTGGAGTCATAAAAATAAATAAAATGGAGTAAAAGGTCATCGAAATTACAATTTGACCTCTAAAATGCGACAGGGGTCAAATCCAGCTTGCCTCCACATCTTAAAATAATCAATATGGTATCCCCTAAGCATGATAAAAATTTCAAGCTTTTATCACACAGCGAACAATTTTTCACCGCTTACTAGCGAGTGGTCCGACCACTCGTTTTGTATTTCCGTATTTTCTCTACTAGTAGTCTTAGTAAAAAGCGCGCAGTGCTACATTCTCAAAGGCGCAGTGACATTAAATTCATCTCTTTCCGGAAAGGCAAAGGAATTTATGAAGACATACAGCCAAGTCTTTAATGTATTTTCCCTGCATGAGCTCCTCCCGTCCTCCGTAAACCGATTGTGATTGTCAAAAAACTGAGTGGGTTAGTTATGTACTTTTTTTTTAAAACGTTCCTTTCTTCAAATAAGGCGTTACCGATTCTTGTAATTGGTTACCAGTTTTTTTTTCTGCGTGGAACGAAACCCATTTAGGTTTTCTAACTTTATGGCAACACCGAATTCGAGTGTTTCAAAAATGCATATAAACAAGGGTAGTAGAATTTTATTTCGTAGACGAATTACTTTCGCGCACGAATTCAAGATTCATTTCTACTGTTTCAAAAATACGTCTCTGGCCCTCTTCGTCGTCCCCGGACTCGACCAGTAGGCAACCATTCAACTTAATCACAAAAATAAGTATTCGGTAAAATAATAATTTAATATAAGTAGTATATTTATGAATTTGCTAAATGTTATTTATGATGACTATAAAGTTTTATCCAGTGTGTCAGTATGTGGAGTGACGGCCTGAGAAGCCTCGGCCCACCGCGGCCACCATCGTCGGCATCACCATCATGGCCTTGTTCTTGTACGCTTGGATCACTTGCTGCAAACAAACAAATAAAAATAAGCGTTTTTCATTTTTGGTTTTCTCACATTCACAAGAGATGGCAGCACGGTCAGTTATGGCTTGGGAGATGTGCTGTGTGAGGTACGATCCGGCGCAGGAGTCTGCCTTATAAAGATTTTTGAGACACTGGCCCAATTCTCTGAAGAACGGACATTCTTCCGCACTCCAGGCCTCAGCAACCTCGACCGCAAACGGCACGAAAAAATATGATCCCAATAGATTTTCGTATTTTATACGCTTTTGGGACGCAGTCCACCCTGCAGCCTTGCAACGCGACTTGTTTATTGCGTGGTAGGTGGGAGGCGGCAAAGGTGCTGACACAAGCCGCGTCCCAATATGAGACATCGCCCCTTTTCCCACGGCACCAGAGTTAGCCGTTCAGGAAGCTCGCCATCTGTGCGGCTCATTCCGGGAGGTTCCAGGCAGCAGGGCACCCCACCATAAATCAGAGCCCTACGGATGATCTCGTCAAGCATGTGGTGGCGCGGAAACCTTCCTCAGCACTTACCATACAGCTGAGTCCGTGGTAAACCCTGAAAACCTTCGCTTTTGGTTTTCCCACATTTTCGAAAGATGGCAGCACTGTCAAATATATTTTTTTGTTCTGTGAATAAAATAATTAGGTGGACGTGCGTATAGCCTAATATTAAACTGATATATGATGATTTGATTTGGCATTTTTAAAACACTTATCCGCGTGATTATTCACAAATAAACCCGCCGAACATTATACAGTGTGAGTCTTTATAATGTGCACATATTAAAATGAGGGAAAGTACGCTTCATTTTATCAACGGGAAAAATACAAAAAAAATCGATTTTTTTTTAGCTTTTTAAGTCATTTTTAATATTCTTGTTTGTTACTGTGCCCCCTGTATAAACAAAACGGTATAACTTTTAAACTTAATTATATATCACGTTGAAACAAACTCAATAACGATTGGAAACAGATAGCTAATACGATGTAGAATAACTTAAAGTAATAAAAAAACTAG
>CATLJT010000226.1:0-47396 GCA_949987775.1 Aproaerema taeniolella
ACATACTCAGATATATACCCTATCGCGACAGAGGTAGAAAGTCAAGTTTAGTGTCGATTTATCTGAAAAATTTATTGGCCATCTCATTTTTGTATGCTTCCATAGAAAAAAAAACACCCGAATTGAGAACCTCCTCCTTTTTTTTTTAAAGTCGGTTAAAAATAAAAATAGCTACAATTGTGCACACCAAGTTTAAAAATATATAAACAAATCCCTTTATTAGGAAAATAAAACTCAGTTAAAGCTCTTTAAATATAATTACAAAAACATCGTGTCTCACTAACTGATTTTTAAAGTATCCCAGAAAAGAGTTTACAGCTGATGAAAGTATGAACGCCTGCTCTAAAGTTCATAGTAATGGGAAGCGGCGCTAGTTTCACGAGTCATAAACGTCAGGCTCTCTCTCGCCACTAGGTCGCGTCTATGTCATATAGTGTTCCTATGTATTTCATAATATATAGTTAATTACATATCCATTTGCCTTTCTATTCATTTCTACAGGTTATGGGCCGTCTCATACCTGCCGTGTAGTGTTATCTTCGTGTTCTGAACAGTATTTAAAAAAGTAAAAGTAAAAATTGCGAGTATAACATAACCTCACTTTTGTTACCGCGCTCGCGAGTGAATTTTCTTTTCAGCAATTTTCAGATCGAATTGAATGTTTTATAAATATGGCTGGGAGTAACTCAATGATGAATTCAATTGAGAAGCTATCGGTTCGTAACAATTGGGCAACTTGGAGTTTTGCTGTCAAGGCATACTTACAACATGAAAATTTGTTCGATTGCATTTTGAAAGAACCGGCGGAATCAGATGCTAACGCAGTTAAACAAGACATCAAAGCCAAGTCGAAATTAATATTATTAGTTGACCCGATGTTGTATGTACACATTCAAGAAGCTACAAGTGCAAAACAGGTATGGGAAAATTTAGCAAAGGCATTTGAAGACAGTGGATTAACCCGTAGAGTTGGTTTACTAAGAGAACTCATTAATACCAATCTAGAAAATTGTTCTTCAATCGAGGAATATGTTAACATAAAACATTTTTAACAAAAAATTGACCCGCCTTCAAAAAGGGTGAAATAATTTTTTAAAGCTGTGTTCACGAGTAAGTAGTGGTTACGGGTAAAACAGCAAATAGGTGAATTCATAGCGGAATATAGTAAATAGAGAGGATTTTTTTTTTTTGACGTCGGCGCCGAACAATTACGCGTGATAGAAGGGGTAAATTATAATTCGAAATAAAACGTCACGCGTCAGTTCTAATCGCTCTCTAATTCAGACTGTTTTGTTAAACCTATGAGTACATCTTAGTTCTACCATATTAATGACAAATAACAAAGGACTTAAGTCAACCTTAGACAATTACTTACTTGAACTACAACCTTATTTCTATACGCTTACGATTAACTATATTTAAACGCACGCCGGTGGTGTGGCGTGGCTATCACGGCCTTCCTGCCCCAAGCTTTGCTCTCAAAGCTTGTCTCTATTTTACCTGAAAACAGAAAAATATTAAAACAAATGCATACAAAACATATTTAGAAGTATCTGAGGGACACTTCTTTTGTCATATTATTATTTGGCTCGGTCAACGACCCGATTCATAAGTGCTTTTTTGTCATAATTCAGGCGCGGTCTACGACCCTACTGAAGTACATTTTTTGTTGAACTGCCAGGTGCAGTTCCCTCAGCACTTTTTTTTTACATTTGAGTATTATTTTTGTTTTGCGATTCTGGCACACTTACATATTTTGTAAGTTACTTACGCCACTTAATTATTTTATTGTTACTGAACTGCGATCCCAGCGCACTATTTCGAATAGTCGCTTACGCTTTGTTTATTAATAGTATTTTTTATGCGGTCCTAGCGCACTGTATCAGCCGCTCGCGCTACACTTTATATATATTTTTTTATTTTTTTTGTTGCGGTCCTAGCGCACTGTGTCAGCCGCTCGCGCTATACTTTATATTTTTTTTATATTTTTTTTTTAATTTACCTTATCTATTGGGCTATCACGGTCCCAACATTTTCGCCAGCTTCTCTGTGCCAAAGCCTAATTCTATCTTTGGGTACAATCTGTATTGTCTTTTTTTGTACATTTCTGACTTTGTACCTATCTTTAGGCAAGCTCTTGATAATTAAAAATGGCCCTTTATAACGTGGGTCTAGTTTGCTCAAGCGGGTTCGTTGTTGCTGAACGTAAACAATGTCGCCTTCTTTCAATTGCAAGTTGTTTCTTCGCAATTTATCAAACCTTTGCTTTGATTTCAATGCATTATTTCTGAGTCTTTCCTCTGCTGTAACTCGTAATTGATGAACATCAACAGCTGACTCAATATCAGGTAAATTGGCACTTAATCGCCTCAAAGCAGGTACTTCCGAACGAATGCCTGTTAATAATTCTATCGGTGTGCAACCGATGCTTTTTTGTAACGTTGTGTTAAGTGTTAATTGTAATTTCCATAGAACGCTCGACCATTCTGATCCTTTTTCTACTTCGCAAGCCAGTAAGTTTAAAACTGTAGCAACGTATCTTTCAGCTTGGCCATTTGCTCTGCTGGCGCCGGTTGCTATATAATGTACTTCAATGTCCATTCTTTTGAAAAGTTCTTTTGTTTCTCTGCTTGAAAAATTTGTTCCTTTATCAGTAATGATTCTTTTTGTGGTTCCAAACAAGCTGAGTTGTGGTTCTAAGGCTTTGACAAGTTGCGAGCTCGTGAGGCTCTCCAGTGGAACCAATATAATGAATTTGGTATAGGCATCCACGAGTAATAATATGTATCTATAAAGATCATTCGATGTACCGAATGGACCTGTACAGTCAGCGTGTACTGTGTGAAAAGGGATTGGTAGTTTTTCTATTGGGTGTAGCAATCCTTGTTTTGGTCCACTCGGGCGTTTTGCAGATAAACAGGTGATACAGTGGCCGATATATTTTCTCACGAAAGATGTCATTTTAGGAAACCAATATTTGGCTTTCAATGATTCTATTGTTTTGTCTACGCCGATGTGGCATTGTTCATCGTGATACAGTCGAGTAAGGTTAAATCTCATCGAAGACGGTACATAATACCGTGTTATATTCTCATTTTTTCTCATCAATATTCCATCTTTTATCGTATATTCTTTCAGTTCATCAGGGTTTTCTTGTACTCGTCTCATTAAATCCATTGTTTCTGGATCTCCCTTTTGTGTGGCTTCCAGCCATGTCACTTGATCATTTATTAGAACATTTTCTGTGTCAACTCTTGATCTTGATTGGTCCTTCTCAGTTACTGGATTTCTACTCAGAAAGTCTACATGCTGTATGCTACTGCCTTTCCTGTACTCTATATCAAAATTAAAATCTTGTATGTATGCCCACCATCTCGCTACTTTTGGCAATAAGTCTCTTTTCTTTGATGTCGCTTTAACAGCATTGCAGTCTGTAACTAGCTTGAACTTGATGCCTAATAAGTACACTCGGAAGTATTTTAAAGCATATACGATTGCAAGTGTCTCGAGTTCATAGCTGTGATATTTAGATTCTTCCGGGGAAGCCTTTTTACTATAATATGATACCACCCGTAGATCTTTGTCATGTCTTTGAAATAGTATTGCCCCAAATCCTAGGCTGCTTGCATCTGAATGCAATTCTGTTTCACGGTCAGGATCAAAGACTACCAACAATGGTTGGCTAGTTAATTTTTCTATCAAGTACTTTCGTGATATTTCACATTCTTCGGTCCAGTTGAATTTTATATCCTTTCTCAGCAGATTGGTAATACATGCTGTTTTTGTCGCAAACTCTGGTATATATTTACGGAAGTAACCAGCTAAGCCCATCAATTGTCTAACTTTTTTTACATTTGTTGGTACTGGAGCATTTTTCAAAGCTTCAATCTTTGCATTTCCAGGACGAATTCCATCTTTAGATACAACTCGACCCAAATACTCAATTTCCTCTTGCAAGAATTTGCACTTTTTCAAGTTTAAAGTAAATCCAGCATCATCTAATGCTTTGAGAACTAAGTCTAGACGTTCTAGGCCTTGCTCTATGGTCATGGAAGGTATTATTACGTCATCAATGTATGAGAGGGCGATGTCATCTTTCAACCCTTTGAGCGCAGTATTGGCGGCCCTTTGAAAGGTACTGGGTCCGTTACATAAGCCAAAGGGAACTCTCATCCACTCATAGTGTCCGTCCGGTGTGACGAAGGCAGTTTTCTCAATTGAATCTTTTCCTTTGATAGGTATACCATGAAAACCGGAAGCCATGTCAAGAACAGTGTAAAATCGCGCTTTTCCCAATCTGTCCAACTGATCGTCAATCAGAGGTAACGGATATCTATCCTTTACAGTAACACGATTCAGTGCACGATAATCTACGCACAATCTGTCGCTTGAGTCCTTTTTCTTTACTAATATTATAGGGGACGCGTAAGGTGAAGTGGACTCTCGTATAATATTATTATTAAGGAGCTCGGTTATTATTTCTTGTACTTTAGAACGTTCAGATGCCGACAAACGGTATGGATGGTAAACAATTGGTTCACAAGTCGTGGTTCTAATTTCCATGCTGCCTGTTTTGATTTCACGGATTTTGTTCTTTGAAGCAATAAGTCCAGAGTACTTTATCAACAGTTCTCGTAACTGAGCTTGAGCTTGTACAGGAACGTGACTAACACAGTTTTGTATAGCGTCCTCCAAGTTATAAACAGTTTCATATTTCTGGAACTGGGAGCGTCGAACAATTGTAGTACCTTTGCAGGAAGTTATGAACATTATATCGGTTGAAGTTATAGCGTCTCTGCCTACTATTGCGTCGTACCGTATTTCTTTGTCTTGCACAATATAAAAATCAGTTTCTAATGAGACATTTTCTAACTGGATTATGACAGTATTTTTTTCCGTAGAAGTTAGTATCTCATTGGAAAGTCCACAAAGGTAAATATGCGAAGGCTGCCGGTGTACACCCAAAGATTTCGCTAATGATTCTTTTATCAAAGAACACGATGCTCCGCTGTCAATTAGAACATATATGAGTTTTCCATTTACTATAATAGGAGTGGTACATACCCGTCCGTTGGAAACAGAGTTGATATCTTTGGTTCGTTTATCCATTCGTTGTTTTGTCCAGCACTGTTCCGTATTGTGGCCTCTCTTGTGGCAAAATGTACAGTTCTCAGATTTCATTTTCACGTCTTGTCTACTTGTTGAAGGTCCATCGCTTATGTCGGTACTCTGCGTAATTGCTTTATTTGGCAGCTTGTCCACACTCGTTCGGCATTCACGTAAAAGATGTCCAATTCGATTGCATCGATGACACCGCTTCAATTCTCGCATAATTCTCGGTCGTTTAAAGCCTTTTGAATCATAAAATGATTCAGAATTATCTTCGCTGTTTTTTTCTGTGTTTGTATTAATTGTTGGAAAAGTTGGGATATAACGAGCTAACTTCTCATAGAGCATTGGGATTGTAATGGCACTACTCGCAATTGATTTTGCATGAGGATCGGTGATGCCTCCTGTAATCAGCTCAATTATCTCACTTTCTTCAAATTTAAGTCTCAACTGTTTCAGAATTCGATGTTTCTTTGCAGCATAAATCGACACTGTAGAGTATTGATCACTTCTCATATTTGCAGCAATCTTGAAGTCTCTGTGCAAGTCTCTACATTTTGGAAAAGTGGTGGTCAAATCTTCCTTAAGTGCTGGCCAGGTCCGATTAACTGGGGTC
The DNA here is from genome assembly GCA_949987775.1 of Aproaerema taeniolella. Classification (NCBI taxonomy): domain Eukaryota; kingdom Metazoa; phylum Arthropoda; class Insecta; order Lepidoptera; family Gelechiidae; genus Aproaerema; species Aproaerema taeniolella. The sequence continues at coordinate 5,726 of CATLJT010000226.1, forward strand.
CACTCCTTGTAAAGATCTTTTGCTGGTCCCGCCAGAAACGGTACACACCTTGCGATTGTTTCAACATCATCCCATTTGTGTCTATTTGCTAAAGCTTGCACTTCACTGCACCATTCATGGGCCTCGATAGCTCCGATAGTAGGATTAAAAGTTGGCAATGCAATAGCTTTACTTGTAGAGTTAAAAAATGGTTGTGTTTCTAGTTCATTCACTTCAGTCACTACACTATCACGATTGTTATTCTTTCTTTTTCTATTTTTATCACTCATTTTTACAAACTATAAAATTTATTGTCCACTTAAACTTTTATTATTGTCCTTACTTATATTTTATTTTTAAATTGTGGTGCGCGAATCCCACTTCTGATGATAGAAGGGGTAAATTATAATTCGAAATAAAACGTCACGCGTCAGTTCTAATCGCTCTCTAATTCAGACTGTTTTGTTAAACCTATGAGTACATCTTAGTTCTACCATATCAATGACAAATAACAAAGGACTTAAGTCAACCTTAGACAATTACTTACTTGAACTACAACCTTATTTCTATACGCTTACGATTAACTATATTTAAACGCACGCCGGTGGTGTGGCGTGGCTATCACGCGCATGGCATAACTATCTTAGTTTTTATACTGCCAAAAAGCTTGTGCGAATACTTATTTCATTTAACTAGGAGACGTATTTCTGAAACAATAGAATTCCAATTCGCATACGAATTGACAGGATTTGTATGCGATTCTCATGCGAATTGGAATTCTATCGTTTCAAAAATACGTCTCCTGGTCCTGCTCAAACCGGCGCCGACGTCAAAAAAAAATTCGTCTCTATTTACCATATTCCGCTATGAATTCACCTATTTGCTGTTTTACCCGTACCTAACCACTACTTACTCGTGAACACAGCTTTAAAAAATTATTTCACCCTTTTTGAAGGCGGGTCAATTTTTTGTTAAAAATGTTTTATTTTATTCTTTTTAAGGTTATCATTAATCATTCATATAACTCCCTCGTAGATCCATACTAATATTATAAATGCGAAAGTAACTCTGTCTGTCTGTCTGTCCGTCTTTCATGCCTAAACTACTGAACCGATTTTGATGAAATTTGGTACAGAGATAGATTAGGGTCTGGGAAAGGACATAGGCTACATTTTATCCCACAGTTGGGCACGATATAGCCTATAGACCACGCGGCTGGAGCACCTGGCGGAAAGCTAGTTTATTATAAAGCACTAAATCACTCGAGATTAAAGAGCGATATAGTGATCAATTACTTTCACCCCACGGAAAGATATGAGATGATGATATTCATAACCAGTCGCAAGATGGCAAGAAAGATACGGGGTAGTACAATTCTCAAAACGATCGCCAGATGGCATGAAATGTATGGGGTGGTGGGTGATATTATCAACCGATTACCAGACAGCAGGGAAGATGTGTGGTGGTAATATACGCTACCGGTCACTAAACGGTAGATCCCCACAAAGGAGCCCCAAAAAACAACTTAAAAGTCTCAGGGAACTACTTCGTTTTTGCTTCGTTTACATTGATGACCTATTATCATCCACATATATGACCGTAAATTTCAGTTTTTTATATTTATGACCTAAACTACTGAAGCGATTTTGATAAAAAATTTATGGGACCAATCTGAAAGTAGATGCTTCCGAACTAAAAAAAAAATTTTGAAATCGGTTTACAAATGACGGAGTTTTGAGGTAACAAACATTAAAAAAAAATTCACCCGAATTGATAACCTCATTTTTTTTGAAGTCGGTTAAAAATAACAGCGGCACACAAATTAAGAAATATTAAATTCAATGTGAACGATGAGTGGTTGGGCACGTTAATGCTGGCAGGATTGCCTGACATGTACCAGCCCATGATTATGGGTTTAGAAAGTTCCGGTATGAAGATTAGTTCCAATCTGGTGAAAAATAAATTACTTCAAGAAGTAAAAGCAACATCAGACACTACCGCCCTTTATACAAACACAAAAAATGTACAGCCCAAAAATGATATAAATAAAATAAAAAAAGGCCCTAGATGCTTTCATTGTAATAAGTACGGACATCTCAGTAGAAATTGTTGGCATAAGAAGAAAAATAACAAGGAAAAAACCGATAAAAATTCCAAACAAAAATCAGGATATGTTGCAGCTTTCTCGGCATCCACAGCAACTGGCATGGATTTCTGGAATGTTGATTCAGGGGCATCTATGCACATGACAATGCACCGGGACTGGTTCACTGAAATTAAAAGTAAGAAAATTTATATGATTGACTTAAAAAGAGCGACCCTCGGAGTTTCTTGCCTATTCTTCTCCTGAGGAAGACTGCACCTTTGCGAATAGGCGCAAAGCCAAAAGTGCTAATGTAATTCATAATATTGACGTGTTCAAGTATCATTTTATATGTTCAATGAAATAAACACTTTTGACTTTGACTTTGACTTTGACATCACCCCTTCATCTGTACCGAACATAAGAACAGCTAATAATCAGGTATTAAAAGTTGAATGCTATGGTAGTGCATGTATCAAAGTAAATGCAACAGATGGCAGCACAAATTCAATACAGGTGAGGAATGTTTTATATGTACCAGAATTAAAAACAAATTCATTGTCAGTTAGTCAAATAATTAAAAGTGGATGCAAAATAACATTTAATGAATATGGTTGTCAAATCTACAATCCTGAAAACAAACTAGTGGCAAAAGCGAATTTATTCAATGAGATATATCAGTTAGAAACTTGTAAAAATAAAAATATGCAAGTCATGATGGCCAAGACTGATGATGATACTTACCTATGGCACCAGAGGATGGGTCACTTGAATTTTACTTCCCTTAATAAAATACCGAACTGTACAGAAGGTGTCAAGCTGTCACAAAAGGCAGAAAAATTGATTTGTGTGACTTTTCTTGAAGGCAAGCAAACGAGAAAACCGTTTCCCACTGAAGGCTCCCGTGCAACCAGTTTGCTAGAGCTTATCCACAGCGATGTATGTGGACCGATGAAGAACACTTCTTTTGGAGGGGCAAGGTATTTCGTTACCTTCATTGACGATTTTTCTCGCCGAGTATTTTATTAAAAATAAAAGCGAAGTTTTTGAAAAATTTGTGGAATTCAAGAATAGAGTTGAGAATGAGTTAAATACAAAAATAAAAATCCTAAGAAGCGATAACGGAACCGAATACAAAAATAATAATTTTATGGCCTACTTAAAGAAACACGGAATACTGCACCAGACATCTAACCCATACACTCTTGAGCAAAATGGTCTTAGCGAAAGGATGAACAGAACCTTAATAGAGCGCGCTAAATGTATGATTTTAAATGCTGAACTGCAGGTCACATTCTGGGCAGAAGCGGTTGCAACAGCTGCATATATTATAAACCGATCGCCCACCTGCTCCTTATCTAATAAGACCCACCATGAAGTATGGACTGGAACGAAGCCTAATTTGAGCCACATGAGAATATTTGGATGTCCTGCAATGGTGCATGCTCCGAAAGAAAACAGAACTAAGTTCGATGTGAAGTCACGTAAGTTGATATTTGTTGGATACAGCGACAATACAAAGGGCTATCGTTTCATAGATCCTGAAACAAAAAAAGGAGTCATAAATAGGGATGTTGTATTTCTGGAAGCTTCTATAAAAAGAAATAAAGTGGGTGATGTACCTGAAAAAGAAAAGGAAATTAGTAAAAATGACGTTGAGATAGAGGAAAAAAAGGAAGAAAACAAGAAAGATAATATAAAGGAAAATTGCAATGAAATAAAAGAAAAGAAAAATGTTCACTTACCTCTGTCTGATGAATCCGAAGAATATGTGGAAAGTAATATAAATAATGAGACACAGGTTGCATCTCAAATTGTTAGTAGTTCGGATGATTCTGATCAATATGAAGATGTTTATGATGATATCTACGTACCTGAGAGGACACTTGAACCTCCTCCGGACTTTAACATGACCTTGAGACCAAGAATAAGACGACCTTATGATGTAGATCAAAGTCCCTCATCATCATCACTAATGTGTCAGAATGTTGAATCAACGATAAATTTACTAAACAATGATCCACAAAGTCATCAAGAAGCTCTAAACAGTGAAAAGGCTGATGATTGGAAGAGAGCAATGAATGAAGAATATGAGTCACTGATAAAAAACAATACTTGGACACTTGTAAACTTACCAGAAGGAAAATCAGTGATTCCCTGCAAATGGGTCTATAAAACTAAAATGGACGCCAATGGGTCTATTGCACGTTATAAAGCTAGACTGGTGATTAAAGGCTATAAACAAGTCAAGGGCATTGACTACAATGAGGTATACGCTCCAGTGGTCCGTTGTACATCCTTGAGATACCTGATTGGTCTTGCTGCCAAATATGGACTTAAAATACATCAGATGGATGCAATCACTGCATTCTTACAGGGAGACATTGACACAGAAGTTTACATGTCCTTACCACCTGGCTATGAAAATGAAGAAAAAGTATGTAGATTGAACAAGTCTATTTATGGACTAAAACAAGCCAGCAGGCAATGGAATAAGAAATTAAATACTGCACTATTAGAAATTGGAATGACTCGTTCAAACATAGATCCATGTGTTTACTACCGCATTTTAAATGAATATGACATGCTATTTATAACGGTTTACGTGGACGATATCCTTTGTTTCTTTAACAATGAAAAGACATCAGAAATTACAAAAGAGAAGTTATAACAAAAAAATTATTTGAAGGATTTGGGAATGGCAAAACACTGCATTGGTTTTAGAATTACTCAAGATGAGAAAAAAGATGAGATTTCTATTGATCAATCTTTGTACATACAAATTATACTTGCAAGATTTGGAATGGATGATTGTAAGCCGATGTGGACACCTGCTGATGCTAATGATAATTAAAGAAGGGGGAAACTCAACAGGACTTTATAAAGAACATTCCATTTCAAGAGATAATTGGCTGCTTGTTGTACTTGTCACAGGGGACTCGACCTGACATTACCTATGTAGTAAATTCACTGAGTAGGTATAATAACTAACCTACTAATGAACACTGGGTGGCTCTCAAAAGAGTCATGAGATACCTGAAAGCTACAATGTATATGAAGCTGGTTTTTAAGAGGAACGTTGAAGGAAAAATTACAGGCTATTGCGATTCAGACTGGGAAAATGATATAGAAGACAGAAGATCTTGCACAGGCTACGTTTTTTTATTTCAGGGTGCCGCAATAAGCTGGAATTCTAAAAAACAGCAGACTATAGTACTGTCTACAAGTGAGGCCGAATATATGGCTCTAGCGTCGGCCATTCAAGAAGCTTTGTGGTTGAAACAGCTGGCAGACGAATTACAGCCCGAACATAAAGGTATACCTATAACCCTTTACTGTGATAATCAGAGTGCGATTAGTCTTTCAGGAAATGCTGTCTACCATGCCCGTAGCAAGCATATAGACGTTCGTTTTCACTTTGTTCGTGAGAAGATAGCTGCCAAACAAGTCATGGCCAAATATAGATGCACTCAAGATATGGTCGCCGATAAACTGACAAAAGCACTTCATCGACCGAAGCATGACAACTTCACCTTATCTATGGGTTTAACTTTAAAGAGTCTGCGTCCAGGAGAGGATGATGAAAGTATGAACGCCTGCTCTAAAGTTTATAGTAATGGGAAGCGGCGCTAGTTTCACGAGTCATAAACGTCAGGCTCTCTCTCGCCACTAGGTCGCGTCTATGTCATATAGTGTTCCTATGTATTTCATAAAATATAGTTAATTACATATACATTTGCCTTTCTATTCATTTCTACAGCAGCTGGCATAAGTTTCTCTTGTAATTCTAGTCCAGCATTTAAGTAATTATTGTCGTCAATATCCTCTTTTAACGTTTTAGTACTTAACGAATTACTTAAGTAAATACATATCTAGTATATACTGAACCTAATTGAAATATGAATATTTTTTCTATCTAAAAGTTGAAAAGATGGGATCATGACAGGAAGATGACAACATTGGTTACAAAGCTTGTTTTCAGGTCAGTGTTTGGTTGCTACGTGCTGTCTCACTTTAATTCACTCTGGGGGAATGGGATCTGCCTCGTAGCGGTCCACCCTGGGCAACGTCACCTTGGGCTTTGTTCAATGGTGGCGGCCAAAGATTCCCAAAGCGGTGTGGTAGGCCCAATAGCAGTCGCAACGGACCGCCTGGCTCGCGACCACCCTTCTGCCGGAGTCCAGCGCCAAGCAGACTAGCGTCTGTGTTCCGTTGGTGCGCGGAAGTGCCAGTGCCATTGGGGAAGTAAGGACGAAGTCAGTTGCGCTGCTTAAGACCGGTCTTGATTGTTGAATAGCACTGTCCCGGGCAACTCATCTTGGAGGGTAGCGGGATCCTAAGCACGGTCTCTCGCCGTAGGCCAACCGCGGGTAGTAGGGGGCCCAAGTAGTACGCTAGCCACCACGTGCAAAAGGCTGCCCCACACACCAAGCGAAAAATCCCGCTATGCTCCACCGTGCCAGTTGGCGACCAGAAGGGAGGACCCGGTGGCCATAGCGGGGGGGTAAGGGCATCTCCGCGCGCACCAAATGAGTTTCCCATTGGCCAGTTGTTATCATCAGTCCTGTCTTTATGATTCAACAAACAGTGCCTCGTCTTCTAATTACTTCCCCACAAACACTCCAAACACAAACATGAAAAGCAAAAAGAAAGGATTAGTTAAAAAACGGCTGCACTTCCTCCCACGAAAAGTGCACCTCATTAACATCCGAGGATTGCACTCAAATATCGAACAGGTCCACCACCACCTTGAAACTAACAAGCCGCACCTATTCTTTCTTACGGAGACGCAAATAGCAACACCATCAGACGTAGCGTACCTCAACTACCCGGAGTACTCCCTTGAGCACAACTTCAGGAGAAACGCTGGGGTCTGTGTGTATATCCGCGATGATGTTTGCTGTAAGCGTCTCCGTTGCTTTGAGAAATCTGGGTTTTCTACTCTTTGGCTCTTGTTAGATACAGGTCTTGACAAAACTGTCTATGCCTGCGTTTACCGTTCACATAGCGGAGACCAGGAGACAACCAAACTTCTTGACCACCTAACTGAGACGGCTGATATAGCCCAACGTCAGAGCTCGTCCTTCTGTGGGACTTCAATGCCCACCACAGCGAGTGATAGTTCCCGTTCAAGAAAACTGACCATGCTGGCAGAGAGGCGCGAAAATTTACACTATCGCTAGATCTCACCCAGCTGGTGAACGAGGCGACGAGGGTACCGGATGTTGATGGACAAACTCCCAATTGCCTTGACCTTCTGCTGACAACTGATCCATACAAGTACTCGGTTGTGGTCTCAGCCCCGCTGGGAACACCGGACCACTGTCTGGTGAAATCCGTATAGATCAGCTCTCCCCCGGACGTCAGTCTCAAAGGCACTAGGAGAGTCTGGCGATACGAGTCAGGAGATGGAGATGAGATGCGGCACTTCTTTGTATCTTATCCTTGGCGGCAAATGTGTTTCTTTTCGGATGACCCCTCTTGTTCGGCTGATGCGATTGCGGATGTAATCCGGCAGAGAATGGAATACTTTATCCGGCAGGGAATGGAATCATTCCCGTGACCCCGCGCCCCTCGACCGCTCGTCGCCGCCGCGCTCGTAGGTACCTACTCGTTCGCCGCGAAACAACATAGGCCGCGCGTACGTTCAATATTTTTTTCTATGTTAATATTAATAAAAACATTTTAGATGTTTATGTTTTTATAATCTGTATTAAATGGGCTTTTACTGACTATTTTTATAAATCATCTTCCACATCAAAATCTGAAAATATAGGGGACTGTTTGTAATTTTTTACCACTGGTTATACATAATTTTAGGCGTTACGTATTTTTCCTTTATTAATACCTACAAAAATGTTATGCCCAATAAATCGGCCATCATTGAGTTATCCGAAAACGACACCAGACTCGGCTTTGTATCTCAAATGTAGTCACTAGATTTTTTTCTTCGAACGCGGGAGTTTAGTACTTTGAACCCCTCCCCCACCCCTCTGACGCGGAGTCATGCGTGGCTAACGGGCTTTTTAGGTTCAGTTTGGTCCATATAACGTCCATGCCAAGTGGCATTGCTCGACGCAAAATTGGCTAGGTCTCCATACAACGATGCCCAATAGGATCCTAGCTACGGCACTTCAGGAGTGCAACCCGTTGTTTTTTTTTTATTTATCTAACATCACTTTACTTTGAATTCTTTTGAATTTTTGTTTTTACTTTTAACCTAAATTTTAATTCGATTGTAACCGCGGACATACAGTAGGTTTAAATTGTGCAATGGGGCCGAGCGTGTCCAAGGACTTCCTCTTTTCGGCCCATTTGAAGTACCCAACCTTTTTTTATACCACCTTACACCTCTACTTTACAATTTATCTACCTCCTAAAAATACCTTTTTTTTACAGTTTCTAATTATTGTTCATTTTTATAAATAATTCCAAAATTATTTGTTAATTGATTTACTTTTATTATAATATATTTGATAAACTTTATGTAAGTATTTTAATTAACGTGGCGGGTCAAGCCCCCGCTTATCCCTCGACAAGCGGAGGTTCCGTCATTCTAAAATACATGCTAATTATGTTGATAACTGTGGAAGGCCGAAGAAGTTTGTGGCTACTCAAGGGCCTCTTAAAGAAACAGTTAATCAATTTCGGTAGATGGTCTGGGAGCAAAATTAAATAAATAAATAAAATAAATAAACGCTTCACACTCAAAGGCTCACATTAAGGTTTTCCCTTGTGTCGTGGGTCCCTTGGAACACACAAAGACAGACACAAACACCCATGACCCGAGAACAAACATCTGCTTTTTACACAAATATTTGCCCCGACTGGGAATCGAACCCAGGACCCGCCGATCAAGAGGCAGCGTCACTACCACTCGACCAAACCGGATTATTGTCATGCTAACGGAACTCCAAGTTGATGGGAAAGAAAAATATACTCAATACTGGAATGCTTTTCGTGACACACAAGGTTTTCAATCCAGACAATATTAGAGAACAAAACGAATTCAGGTTACAACATGTCACTATATGAAGTTTATAATTCTACCACCGAGAAAAACAGATAAATACTTACTTTATTTCCATACTAATGTGCCCATCATTCTTTGACATGTTTATATAAAATAGTTTTTTAGTTAAGAGGGGGTCAAAAGTGGCTCCAAATGGTTCGTGTAATATCACACTTGATGCTGCTCGCCAATTCTGTTAGCTTGAAATTGGCTTGACACGCTCCCGCGTGTCTAGACTAAGGGGACCCGAGAAAATTAGCGGCAGCGGCTTTTAAGTGCTTTACTTACACTAACATGTCTGCTACATGTGGAATGTGCATGACCATTACATTTCTTTTCATAATTTTTAGAGTAACAAAAAATACGTTAATACTCGTGTGTTTCTGACAATAACTAGCATCTGTTTTTTAAGATCCGAATCCTATTCTTAGAGCTCACGCACTATTTGTGTGAGTATCACTTGTTCACTGTCGTTTCTCGTTGAACTATATAGTATTATTACCTGCCTTGCAATCCGCTTCTTTATCACCTGTCGTAAACGCCACCTCTAGTACCAATGGTATGAACACCACCTAAAACATATTTTTCATTAATTTCATACTCTATATAATTTATTTTAATAGACGCTTGTTAAAAATTCTAACTAAGTTGCGGGAGTGTGTGAGTGAGGTAATAACATCTTAGTGCTCCAAAATCGTCATCTGCACCTACTAGTGGTGCACCCTGCTGATTAACGGACGAAGCCCTGATGTACTACAACCCGTAAAGGGTTTTTCTACTTGATATTGGTGACTTCTAAATTTATTTAGTTTAATTTTTGATTAAAATACTCAGACAATGGCAAAATTATGACATTGTTGACGCCATTGTTTAAAGAATTGAATTGAACTAAGCTGCGTAACATGAAACTGCCATTTGTGTTGCGGCAATATGTAAACATTGAATTGGCTCCGTTTTCAGAAAAATAAAATAAACAATCATCATTATCAATCATTATAAGTGCTCTCGAGTTTTATGTGTGGTGTTGTTATCAGGACGTGAAACTGTTTGTGGACCATTAAATGAATTTAATACCGTGCGAATAAAAGGCGATCCAAGTTATGCGCATTGGTCAGTATTTGCACTGGCCTTTACCTGCTGGGCGTTGAGTTTTACTGCCGACCGGCTAAGAAGCCATTTCAGCGAGTAGTAAACATGTCAGATCCATGGAATTTTGATGGTGTTTGTGACGCAAGATCTAGTTCTATTATCCAGTGAAGGTATTCTAAGTAACAGACAGGTTCGATGCAGTGAGCTGTGTACGCTTGTATTTCACAATTTAGCAGCTTACGTCATAACGTGTTCGGGTTGGTGTGCTGCAAGTACATTTATCGGTGGGCCAACCTCACTGTCATGTTCCACGTTTCGGCTCCGTCGGTCATTACTGGTAGGACGCATTGATTAAAAACCTTGGTCTTTAGATACTGCGGGAGTGGCGACAAAAAGATATGACGTAGCTTCCCAAATGCTGCCCAGTCAAGCTGCACTCTTCTGGTGATTTCCCGCTCGAAGTTGTCTCTACCTAACTGCAACGCTTGCCTGAGGTATATTATATTCCTGAACAACTTCGAGCGTTACACCGTCAACAGAGATCGGCCTGGGCATGACATGATCATTGAACATGACCTTGATCTTGTCCAAGTTCATTTCAAGGCCGACACGTTTTGAGGCAGCGTTAAGGTTGTGCAGCATTTCTTGCAGGACTTGTGGTGTTTCTGCCAATATTATTATGTCGTCTGCAAAGCGGAGGTGCGATAGAAATTTGCCGTTGACATTGATGCCCAGTCCATTCCAATCTAGCGTCTTAAAGACGTCCTCTAGAGCATTGTTAAACAGTTTTGGGGATATAATATCCCCCTGTCTAACACCTCTGAGCAATTGGATTGGTCTTGTACGGTGGTTTTGTATTTGGACTGTCGTCGTTGCCATTTAATTTATGATGATGCTGATGATCAGGAATAATCTTAAAAGTTCTAGAATGTTCTTTAAAATTCTTAAAAAATTAGGATAAGCTGTCATTGCTTTTTGTTGAGAATATAATCTTGAATGTTCTGGTATTAGAAATTTCGCTGTATTATGGTATATAAATCGATATTCAGTGACTTTCGTCAATTTGATCGTGTTACAGTCGAGTAAAGATCAATTGAAAATGACAGTGAACAGTTATTAACCAAATTCAAGTTATTTTGCCAAATGTTACCCCGTCGGAGTAACGTGAGAACTAATTTGGCTATTCCCTCTCACCGAACTGATTTCTTCTCTTACTCTTTCACTGTCCATGCGGCAAGGTTGTGGAACTCTCTCCCGCCCACTATTCGCGAAAGTCCATTTTAAGAAGAGAGTAAAGGAGCACTATCTCTCCCTTAGTTATGCGTGTGTGTAGTTATGTATTTGTATAGATATGTATTTATGTATATGTATGTATGTATTTGTATGTATTATGGATATTTATTATTAGGTTACTTCATTGGTTTATGTTTATTTTGTATTTTTGTTTTGTTTTTAATTTAAATTGTGTCGTAAGTTTAATTTTCTGTTTTGTTTTCTTTTTCACGTTATTGTGCACATCGTATTCGCCTCACTTCGTCCAATCTCTCTTGTTAGGTCTGCTGTAAGAAATTTCTTCCTAGAAATTAGCAGTGCCTGTTGTGTCGTATTTCTTTGTGTATGTTTCTTTTTATATGTCTATTGTGTACAAAAAACAGTAAATAAATAAATGAATAAATAAATTAAACAATAAAGAACCCTACTGCGTAATAAAAACTAAAAAGAAAAAAACAAGTAAGTCCAGTAGTCATGACTTTTATTATTAAATACAATAATGATTTTAACAATCGGGACCCATTATTAGGAAGCTGGATTTTTTATGGGTCTCGACTGTTAAAATCGTTATGTTATTCAATAATATTCAATAATAAAAGTCTTGACTACTGGACTTACTTGTTTTTTTTCTTTTCAGTTTTTATTACGCAGTCGGGTTTTTTATTTTTTTAAATTGATTTATTTTACTTTACACTTTTTAGTAAAAGTCAGATATTTATATATGTTTATTGATCTCCTCATCAGCTGTATATGCAGGGCTTTAGGTAAATCACTTTCAACCTCTCGGGTGGTAAATCAATCCATGAAACTGAACAACTTTCCCAACGAACAAAGGTATAGGAATACGAAAAATCACTTTGATAAAAATTGAACAATTTCCGAATTAAAGGTACATTTAAGTGAAAAATCGTAACCAACCAACTTTAAACCATCATGATCCTAAACGGTAATTCTAATTAAAGAACAGTATGAAAAACCTAAACGTGATTTTTAAATACCTGTTCAACGATACCCCAATTGCCATAGTTCGTCGATTTTCATTTTTTAAATTTTCACATGGCTTCCGAAATCGACCATTTTAATTTTTCCTAATTTTTATACTTTCTATAACATTTGTGCCGTCATGACAAATCCAAACACGTATCATTCATCAAAATAAAAAAAACTATGAAATACTCGAAAAATAAATTTTCGACTTTCCATACAAAGGCAAATCAGCTAGCTGATTGCTTAATGGTCCACCAGCCAAGAACAGATTTTCATGACCAATTTCCTCTCGGGTGAACTTGTAAAATGCTTCAGAGTTTTGTCTTGAAGCTTCATGAACGTCAGCTGCGGACCGGCGCTCGGTGGGTGGGTTAAAAAGCGGTAACCTCCCAATCACGTTGAAAAATAATTATTTTTAAAAAGTTTTTTTTTCCCTCCTGATCAAAAATTCAACATATTATAATTCAGTATATTTGCTTTCCCTCAATTATTTATTTCTATTTTTAGCCCCCGCCAAAAAAGGAAAAAGGTGGTGTTATAAGTGCGTATATGTGTGTCTGTATGTGGCATCGTAGCTCCTAAACGAATCGACCACTAATGATGCGATTCTTTGTTTGAATGCTGACGTAATCGAGAGGTTCTTAGCTACATTTGATCCAATTTGGTACAACAATATAAAAGTTGTAAACAAACGAATGTCGAGGGTCATCATCATCATCATCATATCAGCCTATTGCAGTCCACTGCTGAACATAGGCCTCCCCCAAGGTGCGCCACTTTGCACGATCCTCCGCTGTTTTCATCCAGCCACTACCCGCTATCTTCTTTAGGTCATCTGACCATCTGGCTGGGGGGCGTCCTACACTACGTTTGCCAAGACGTGGTCTCCATTCGAGAACCTGTCTACTCCAACGCTCGTCAGTTCTGCGATAGACATGGCCAGCCCACTGCCACTTCAGGTTGCTACACTTTTGGATAATATCCATCACTCCGGTTTTCTGTCGGATGACCTCGTTTCGGATTCTATCCCTTAGCGAGATTCCGAGCATGGAGCGTTCCATTGCTCGCTGAGCGACGTGCAATCGGTGGGCCAACCTCACTGTCATGTTCCACGTTTCGGCTCCGTAGGTCATGACTGGTAGGACGCATTGATTAAAGACCTTGGTCTTTAGGACACTGCGAGAGTGGCGACGAATAATAAGACGCAGCTTCCCAAATGCTGCCCAGCCAAGCTGCACTCTTCTGGTGATTTCCCGCTCGAAGTTGTCTCTACATCTAGAGACAACTTAGAGATGTCGGGGGTAATAGGTTTTTTTTTAGAGTTATTATCAGTTCGAAAGTATTAAAAATATTGATTTAAACGAAACATTACCGAAGAAAATATTTCAGTTAGAGCATGAAGCATCATGTCGAATTACTTTAGATATGTCCCTTCCTCTCGGATACAAATGTGTAATCATAGTAAATTAGGGATCCTGTAAGCAATAAAAAATCATCTAGTAACATGCCGGGGAAAACTCGTCAGCAAGTGCATTTAAATAGGCGATAGATGCTCCTGCTTTCACCATTCAGACCTTCAACTGACGATCTTCCCACCGAGATATACCCAGCTGACGAGTTTATTTACTTACAATATTCTTATATATAAAATTAGAGGTCCTGATTCACTGACTCATCTACGCCCAGCCAGAACCCTCACACCTAAAAAGCTGAAATTTGGCAAAAAGGTGTCTTTTATGTAAGCAAGCACTAAGAAAGGAATTTTCGAAATTCAAACCCTAAAGCGGAGGTGGACCCGCCAGCGTGGTGGACTATGGCCTAAATCCCCTTTGTGCTTCGAAGGGAGGCCCGTGCCCCTCGGTGGGAACGTAAATGGGCTAGTAAAAAAAACCCCTAAAGGGGTGAAATGGGAGTTCAAAATTTTTATGGAGAAAAACATTTTTTGGACATTTTGGCTCGAAACTCCGTCAAGATATACCTTGAAGCAAATAAACGGACATATGTTTCACGATTTTTTGAAAATCATCCTCTAAGGGGTCAAGAATAAAATGGTGACTACAAGAGTTTTTTAGGTGAGCGAAGCCGCGGAAAAAAGCTTGTAACATTTAAACTGTCATCTGATAAATTTCGATTGAGAGGAATGAAAAAAACTTGTTCGTGTAAATAACATGACCAGCTGACGTATTTTTCACTACCCTATAGTCAGCTGATTTATTTTTTCTTTAAGTTATTTGATATGACGAATTTTCAATCAGGAGGAAATTACTAAAATTTATTATTTTTTCAACGTGATTGGGAGGCTACCGCTGCTTAACCCACCCACCGAACCACAGCTGGCGTTCATGAATAGAGCTTCACGATAAAACTCTCTGAAAAATGTTACAAGTAATCGCCCGAGATGAAATGATTGACTAAAATACCTGGCCCGGGGTCTATAAATAAAATTGTATGGAAAAGCGAAGTTTTTATTTCCCTAAAGGCTAATTAGCATCCTTAATTTATTATCGTCTCTTTTTAAGTCACCCAATGGTTACTTACCATAAAAATATCATGTATCTTCATGTTGAAGACGGTAAAAGCTTGAAAGTCAAGAAGTCAAGTCGACGACTGGAACAAAACAAAACCAAGACTTTTTAACTAATTAGATTATAATCGATTTTTAAAAGCTTTTTTCACTCAACTCGAAAACTATTGCACTCAAAACTCCCTAAATTGATTCGACTGTTTGCTCTCAGTAGTCCTTTTAGTAGTTTCTTTGAAGGAAGTACTTCGCCAATTTTATTATCTACCGCCGTTCTGGATGGAAAAAAAGCCTCGGTACGACAGGTTATTGTACAACCTTACCTCGATGCAGCCGCACGTTGCGCTGATTGAAATTACCGTTTAATCTCCGCCTATCCCATCACGATACGTGTGAGCCGTGCTTTGCCGTGTTTGTGGATCTCGTACATAAAAGACTTCATCAAATTTTGAGGAGTACTCCATGCCACGCTGCTGAAGGTGTACCGTGCATAGCTGAGGTGGTGCTCATTGGGGACTATACGTGGATTTCAAGGTTGGTGAAGTTAAATTGCCTGTTAAATACTTGATAAAGATCATTTCTCTAGTAAAATTCAGTAAAGGAACAATAACCCTGTGCGACCATTGCACAATTTTCTGGTCCTTTGAGCCAAGATTATCCCTATTTTACTTTTATTTTATAGACTACAAGCCGTTATTTCATTTTTACATAACCTGACTTTGCCACTTAGGCCTATTGTCACTTATATTTGTAAATTGCAATAAAACTACATTCTAATAAGTTAAAGTGACATTTTATAAGTTATCAGTTTTCCATAGTTGTTTTTTTTTTCTACAAGTTAAATAGACTTCTGTACTGCATAATAGTGAATTTGCATACGATTTCTCATTTCGTAATTTTATAATAGTCTAAGCGATCTTCACCCATCTATTTATCGGATGAAAAGTAATTTATATCAAACTAGCTTTACGCCCGGGACTTCGTTCCCGTGGGAATTTCGGAAAAGTATGTAGCCTATGTGTTAATCCTGGGTATCAGCTACCTCCATACTAAATTTGATCAAAATCAGTCCAGCCGTTCTCGAGTTAGAAGTGTTGTAACAAACACGACTTTCTTTTATATATATAGATTTATTATTATTTTTAAAATGTATTGGCATTGGGTTGCCTAAAAAATTCCTGGCCAGACTATGAATAATTAAAAACTTAAAACTGACTTTTTAGTGAACACTTCACTCATTCGTTTATCGAATATGTAGAACGAGCATCAATCCAAAGAAAACACCAGTCCTCTTTAAACGTATATTTCCTCTTCATGGTAAATATGGTAATGTATAATTTAATTATATTTTAGATCTCACTATTTTAACGGACACTTCCGTAAACTACACTTTCTAAGGACACGACTACTCTCCTCAACTGCCAGGCAACGAATGTCCCCGTCAGCCAAACTCCCCTTCCCTTTTTGAATTTCGCATGAAGTTAGCCACTAAACTTTGCTACTGTTTTGTCTGTCAGTAGTTGTACCGGAAAAAGTCATTCACCGAACTATTCAATTCAAGTTAAACACTCAAAAGTATTTTTAAAAAGTGCAAAAATTGCTAAAATATGTAACGAAACCTTACACTCGACCATACTGATAACGTGTATGACCTCATACACGCACCGTTGTAAACCTTACACTTGGCTGATTAGGACATCCCTGTACTTTAGCTAATAATGATTTTCTAGCCCTACCCAGTAGTAACAAATATTTTGAATTGTCCAAGTACATATCAAAAGTATATATATTTGATGTTAGTTACGTTTTCTGCTTACGTAATAATATTAAAAAAAAACAACGGGTTGCACTCAGAGACTGCCGGCAGAAGTGGAAACTAGAACATTAACGTTGTGCATTAATATGGAAATAAAACAAAATACACAAAAGAGTCCGTTATTCTCTCAGGATTCGAACCCTCGACCTGTTGCTTACAATCTGGCACTTTTTCCCCCCGACCAAACTATCTACTTTTAATTCAGTAAAGTAGTCTATTGCACTATGTGCGAATAATCATTGACATCTATCACAGAGATAATTTTGCCATAGGGCTGCCATCTGTCCGGGTTTCTACCAATAATTCAAAGTGCACAACGCCGCTAAAGAAGTTTTCACTTCAAAAACAGTCCAACAATAAATAGCAATGAATAAAAATAGCAATCTAATAATACAAACTCAACTTATCTTAACGCAGAATGTTGTATAGACGAACAAAATTTTACAATTCAATAGCTTAGATAAATTACCGCTACTTAACTAAGTGCGACATCTAATCCAACCAAAAATATTGACATATCCAACCATAATTATGATTAGGTGACTAGCTGTTAATGATAATTTTGTTTGTGAATATACAACGTAAAAAAAATTATATATTTTTGGAATTAAATTACAAAAGGTCATAAACTACTTGATACTCAAATAGGTACACTTATAGCTATTTATTTATCAAAATATCTATCCATTTCCTTCAATTTCAATTTCTTTATTGCAAGTCACAAAAAATTCTTAAAAGATCTTACAACACAATAACAGTAAGTCTGATGTGACGCCCCGTGGGGGCACAGCAATTTAAGGAAAAGAGCGACTAGCTATGTTAAGTTTGAAATATTATTTATACAATTCAATTTAATGTAAATTATTAACATTTCAAGTATTTATTTATTATAATTAACATGTTCAAATCTATTGTTCCATTTTAAACCGCTTATTTGTGAGTATCCGATTAACTATTCGGATATCTAACCGATTTATCCATCAAGTTATCCATCCGATATATATCCAAATTATCCATCCATTTATCCATTAAATTATCCATCCAATTAACTATCCAATTAACCATCCAATTAACCATCCGGTTAACCATCCGATTAACCATCCGATTAACCATCCGATTAACCATCCGATTAATCATCTGATTAACCATCCAATTAACCATCCGATTAACCATCCAATTATCTATCCAATTATCCATCCAATTATCCATCCAATTATCCATCCAATTATCCATACAATTATCCATCCAATTATCCATCCAATCCGTTATATCTGTGTATTTGTCCCAGGCCAGACGGTAGCCTTATCCTTTCGACATCGGCCAATGACCTGAAACAAATACATAAGTTGACTTAGCATCATATTCCAATTTTAAACAAAGTAATATAATAAACATCAACTAGAGTAAAAATTCCTCACTTATAATAGGCAACTTCTTCATCTACAGTATCGACTTCGTCCGCATTATCATTGTCCTCTAGTGCCGCTATATGTATCCACGACTGCATTCTCTCAGTGGCAACCATGGTCGTACGTTTATTTTTCATCCCTTTAAATACAGATGTAGGAGCAACCTTATACCAATTGTTACCTATAACTTTTACTACACGATACGGACCTTTGTATGCGGGAGTCAGAAAAACGGTTAGCATAGCGATGGCAAAAGCATAGATATACTTTTCTAGCATTAGGCACAAATTAATAAATTAAATTAACAAAAATGCCAGTCCGCCTGCCGTTCCATTGTTGCAATGCCCGACAGGGTTTATATGTAAAGAAGCACATATTCTAGACTAATATGTATGTATTGTTAACACACTTCTTATTATAACGACAAATAACCTCAAGCGAGAACATTATTTGGACCGCACAAGGCAATAAAAAAAAACGATTAATCATTATTTTGCAGCCAAGTATAGCATTGTTAGAGATGTATCCCGACTGAAATACTACAACTGGTCATGCTGATTATACAGGGATAGTCTATCTACGGCACACTGAGCCAGTCTAACTTTGGCACTCAGGGCCGACTAACTACGGCACACAGGGCCAGTCTCACTTTGGCGCACAGGGCCAGCTAACTACGGCAGACAGGGCCAGCCTAAAGCGGCACACAAGGCCTTCCTAAGGCGGCACACAAAGCCAGCCTAATGCGGCACACAAGGCCTTCCTAAGGCGGCACACAAGGCCTTCCTAAAGCGGCACACAAGGCCAACCCAATACAGCACATATTCTAGGCTAATGAATCAGAGGAAGCTAACTGGTTAAAATTAAATTTAGTTACTCTAAATTTATGAACCTAGATGAAATATATATATTTGAGAGTAAGGGTTGTCAAGTCGTTTAATCTATGTATATAACGTGTAAAGCAACAATAGTGAGGGAAACAACTCAACTTAAGTGGAATATATATTTTACTGGATTTTGCGTTTCAGAGTCGGTCATAGCGTTGAAGAAGTTCTAACAGTCTGGCTGATCTCTAAAGTCCTATGTATATCCTTCAGTTTCTTAGCCCGAGGAAATACGAAGTTTTCCTGAAGCTTACGCGGTTTAGAGCATGGAGTTACTGTTACAGAAAAGGAAACATTTTTGACCGTGTATACTACTACAACATACTGATCGTTCGGTTTCCTTACAATCTTCGTATCTAACCTTGAGCTGCCAGAAAAAGGGGTTTCGGTCGCTGCTCTAACGCTTGTCATACCGAAAAGTTTACTGTGTCCCACCATCATAATTCGATTCAACCTTTCGTCACCCTTGCCGATACATTTTTATTTTTATTTTTGACGGGAGTGTTATTCTTATTACTTTTTGACATCCATTGTAATTATGAAATCGTTAATGTAGGAATAAACGATCTATTCTAGTAATGAGCCTGGCATTTTGACACCGATATACAAAAACTGCAACTTGGTTTTCCGATCAGCATTGGCTTTTCGAGCAACGTTTTGGGACATACACGAAACCGTTGCACCAGCACCGCCAATCGACAGACACAAATCTGATCCAAGTGACCGTACAAGGTTATAACCACAACCTTTCATCATTAGAGGAACACTGACGTGTTAAACACCCAGTTTAGCGAAACTTGTTTGTTTAATCAACTTTATTTCCCTACGTTAATCTATAAATGCTTCTCCAGGATTGTGCCGTCAATGTTCACTATATTTCATTTGGACTAGAACTTGAAAAGCACATAGTTTTGCAGCCATGGGAAAAAACTACTTAGCTCTAGAGTTATTTCAGATTTAGTCAAAATTTGAAAATGAGGCTTGTAATGAGATTTACAAGAGCGCTCTTGCCTATTCTTCTCTGGGAAAGATGACCGTAGGAGTAGAGTCAGTAGAACGAATATGTATGAATGTATTTAAATCTTTTATTGTAACTTGACCTATTTTAGGTAACATCCTGAATGTTCCATCGTAAACCTCATCTATGATCGTGGTCAAGATTGTGGTCAAGAGTTAACCCGTCTCATATTTATAAAGGAAAATCCATGAAATAAATCTATTT
Source organism: Aproaerema taeniolella (assembly GCA_949987775.1). Taxonomy (NCBI): domain Eukaryota; kingdom Metazoa; phylum Arthropoda; class Insecta; order Lepidoptera; family Gelechiidae; genus Aproaerema; species Aproaerema taeniolella. The sequence continues at coordinate 25,997 of CATLJT010000226.1, forward strand.
CGACCTTGACTTTTGGCGATTGTGGAAACCTTCGTCGATTCAGATGCCTTTTTAACTCGACAGGTTTCGGTAGTGTGTTATATCTTCTGACATTGGGTACACTTGACTAGAGGTTTGGGACAGTTGGAATATGGCCAGCTTCTTTGCAGTTATAACTGTATAAGCCTGGTTCTTCTGTCTATTGTTGGACCTACTTTCAGAAGTGGCTCCAGATTTGTGCTTTAAATTAGCCTTCTGCGTAAGTAGAAATTCAAAAGTTGATCTGGTTTAACGCATCGTAAATCTAGTGTGCATAACCTAATTTTTTTTCGATCGCCGATACTGTGGATGATGCGTGCCTACCCGTTATTTTACACTGATTTAAAAGAGCAAATTTCTAACAAAAGTTAAATAAATAAACGCTACACACTCAGATCCCACATCAAGGTTTTCCCTTGTGTCGTGGGTCTCTCTGAATATACATAAAAACAAACAAACACCCATGACCCGAGAACATCATTTTCTTTTTACACGAATATTTGCCCCGACTGGGAATCGAACCCAGGACCCGTCGATCAATTCAAACTCTCATACCAAGTCTTAGCGAGTCCCGTTAATTTTTGCATGGTAAATGGACGGTCGTGTTCTCATTCCAGCCATAAACCGATGCACATTTATTGATCGAATTTGACGGCTGAGGTGGTAGCAAATCTTTTATAGACTTTGCAATTTGTAACAAGTCATTAGTTGAAAAATGAAGGACTACATGACCTTTTATCCTGGTGTCCGGCGCTCGCAGAGTCCCGCGCGTTGCGTCCCTCCAGCCTAGCGCCATCGCTGCTTAGACCACGCTGCTCTCTCCGCCGACCACGCCGCTCGCCCCGCTGACCACGCTGCTCACTCCGTTGACCACGCCGCTCGCTCCGCTTACCACGCCGCCCGCTCCGCTGCCTCCGATGCCCGCCATCTCGCGCTCTCTCCAGACCCCGTTCCAGCCGGCGTACCCGCTCCCGCAGGCAGCGGCTGCAACCGCGGCCGCGGACGCTCCCTTGGCTGCGAGCACCCAAAGTGCGGCAGGAGCCGCGCGTACTCCCTGCTGCCTGCCACGTTCTGAAACTCACAAAAATAAACAAAACGCAAACCTCCATTCTAACTGCTTATAAAATTACATTTACGTTACGAATGTATTCAATGTAGAACAAAAAAAAACAAAATTCAAACTAGAAAAAAAACAATCAAAGTATATAAGGAATTCATAAAAGTAGTCATATCTTCAAAACGGCTACTCCTAGCGCAAAAATAATCAAATTTCGAACCCCCTTTAAGAAACCCCTACACAGAGTTCAAGTAATCCGGTGCCACCATATTTGATTCCGTCGGTTACAGTTTTGTTCTCGATCATAGATTGAATGTAGGTAGAGAGAAAAATTCAAAGCACTCACAATTATTGTTCAAATATGTACATTTATATGTGTATAAATAAATTCCCAGGTACCGAGTCGGTATCTTAAGACATCGATGACGTCATTCTATGTAAAAGAAGGACTATTCTACCAATTGCACATGATAGCTGTAAAAATAGCTCTGCCAAAATATAGAATTTTAAAAATAACTAAAAATAGTTAACCATCTACCTTCATAACGATTCCTTTTTATGATAGATCGGTTATTGCCGTTGTATATAATTAATCATGAAATATCTACATCAAAAGGGTTTCCTTTAAAACAATTAAGGCGTGTTACTTACGCGTTTATGCGTTGTCCATCCCCGCTTCTGAGGTGTAGAACGAGCATCAATCCAAAGGAAACACCAGTCCTCTTTAAACGTATATTTCCTCTTCATGGTAATGTACAATTTAATTATATTTTAGATCTCACTATTTTAACGGACACTTCCGCAAACTACACTCTCTAAGGACACGACTACTCTCCTTAACTGCCAGGCAACGAATGTCCCCGTCAGCCAAACTCCCCTTCCCTTTTTGAATTTCGCATGAAGTTAGCCACTAAACTTTGCTACTGTTTTGTCTGTCAGTAATTGTACCGGAAAAAGTCATTCACCGAACTATTCAATTCAAGTTAAACACTCAAAAGTATTTTTAAAAAGTGCAAAAATTGCAAAAATATGTAACGAAACCTTACAAATAGGTAAAATTAATACTAACCGAAAGAATGAAGCCTATAGAATATAAAAACATTGGGTTGTCTACTTTCTTCCTGGCCTCAATAACTGGGTTGGCAGGTTTTAAATAGTGTCAAACCAAAACATCATCTAAATAAATAATGACATTTTCGTTTGTGGTTATCTGATAACAGTTATTGTAAATTTCAGTTGTATGAATCAAATGGTTTTTGAGGTACAGACGACCTACTCGCCTTCAATCTTTATTAGTCAAGTAGATTTTGATATTTATTAATAAACGTTCGTCTTTATGTAACATATACATGACACAAATGAGAATGGGCAAAATTGTATGGTCATTATTTATTAATCGTCAGCCCAAAAGGTTTGCGAAATCGTTTGATGGATTGCCACCGAGACAATTTATTCATAGGTATGTCCTCCACATTATATTCCGTTAGGTACTGCCAATAGACTTTGCCCTATCAAGAAGTGCCCAGCCATTAAAACGTCAAATTCGTTTGGATTCTCTGACAGAGGGCACAAAAGACGAGAGTTCATGATGGCTTCAATTTTACAAAACACGGCACAATTTACCTCGAATAAAAACGTGGTCACCCATAATACGACAAAGATGGTATTTAGCAGACTTAATGCCTGCTTCCCATAGGCCACCCATGGATGCTGCATTCGCCGGGTTGTTGCGCCATTCAACGGATCTTTGAGTAAGACCTTCGAGAATCATATCTTGAGAAGATTTATTCGAAAGAAAACGACTAACTTCTTTCAATTGTTTTGCAGCAGTAATAAAATTGGTGCCACAATCTGAATACAAACATGTACAAAAGCCGCGTCGAGAAACAAAACGATCGAACGCTGCTAGAAAGACGTCACATGAAAGTTCAGTAACCACCTCCAAGTGGACTGCCTTCTAGCTCGGTAATTCTGTGTTTTTCAAACAAATTAATAAAGTTTTGAAACTTATGTGTTATGATACCTTTGGGTGTAGTGTGTAAAACTCACAACTCTCCCCCCCCCCCCCTCCACCTGACGCTACACCTCCCCTTCGCTGTGAAGTTTGTCCCCGTTAGCAGTTTTTTATCTTTTTTGCGAAAACTATAATAAATACAAAAACAGTGTCAAGAGCAAAACTGATCCTCGTTAAATTTTAAACAAATATGTCATACATATTATTATGATAGGCCTGATGGTTTTCAAGATTTAGCCAGTTAAAAAATGATAATAAAATTTGTCATCAGATTAACGACAGTATAGTCATTATTACAAAGATTTCCTTGCAAAATCAAAGCTATTGAAGCTCTAAGTTTGGAATTTTGCTTAGATGATCTTCAGATATTGTGGGAGCTTTCCTAAAAGAGATTACACTGAGTTCCCATGTTGTCGTATAGCTCTCTTTTATTATTTTACGAAGGATATTTGTTATGTTAAGTTCTAGTTTACGTATGAGATACTTCAACACGCATTAAAAGGATATTAAATCCTACAGTGACCTCCACCATCCCCATAGTCACACCTCAGCCTCTCAAAATAATGAATGTTGAGGCATCTCCATGCAATCATGCTAATGAATAAGTTAATAACTCACCAAATGAACTCCTCACTGCGGATTTACTTTTACCTGCGTATTCTGCTTCTAACTATTCGGAACCACGCGCTCTCTTGGTGCAACTAGATCGTGGCGCCCTCCAGTGCCTTTCTTGTTAGTTCTTTTATACTGTTGCTAATAGTAATAAATAATTACCTTATGCTGCGTTCAGAATTCGCTCGTTGCGACACTCCTCACCACAGCGAAGATCTTAGTCATTATTTACATATTTACAAGTAAGTCATGGTTCATGGAGTATTAAATTTTATTGCTCATTTAGTAATAGCCGTGTCCATTTCTTTATGGTTTCTGCGGCTCTTCTTGCTGAGGCTCTTTTGCCTATATCTTTATCGTTTTGTTTATTTGAATCAGTTACTTCTGAATTGCTTTCTTCAGAGTCATTGTCTGATAATTCTAGGGGAAAAAGATGTGCTATAGATCGAGTCAATGTCTCACCATTAGATAACTTAACTTTGGCTACTCTAATCTCACCATCATTACTAGGTTTAACTTCAATGATTTTGCCTGCTTTCCAGTGAACTCTGGAACAATCTGATTTGATCTGAACGGAGTCACCAATTTTAGGAATTCGGTTACTTTTAACTCTAGGTTCTTTATGTTTACAAATTTTTCTCTAATGCTCGCTAAATACTGATTTGAAAACATTTTTGAAAACATTTTTGAAACATTTTTGAAACATTTAAAAAAATTTTTGAAAATTCTTTTATCATTATCTGTCCTTTTTTCCACATTTCAATTAGGTTGGTTTAGCTGGATCAATAAATTCTTCTTCAGATATTTATGCTGTTAAATTGCCGCCACCAATAACAAGAAAATTGGCCGGAGTCAGGATATGTTCAGGTTCGGAGCCTACATATGTCAGGGGTCGAGTATTTAACACTGCTTCTATTTCTTTCATTATAGTATGAAGTTGACTATCTGACAGGAGACGTTTTTCTACTGTTCTCAATAAGCAATGTTTAGTAAGGCCGATCAATCTTTCGTAGAACCCTCCAAACCACGGGGCGAGTTCTGGTATGAATCTCCAAGTAATTTTATTTTCTATGCAGTATTTGTTTGTCATGACATTGGCTGTTAATTTGAACTGAGTGGCATTATCACTAGTTACTAAAATTGGTAGTCCCCTAGTAGCAATGAATCGTCTGAATGCTAATAGACATTCCTCGGCTGATAAGTTGTTCACAACTTCTAAGTGAATTGCTCTTACTGCTAAACAGGTAAATAAGCATACCCATCGCTTTTCTGTATGGTCATTGTTTTTTATAATCAGAGGTCCCAGATAATCAATTCCGGTATACATAAATGGATGGCAAAATTCTACTCTCTCTTTTGGTAATGGTGGCATTTCTGGGAGTTTATATGGTCCACCACCATATTTTCTGCAAGTTCCACATTTTTTTAGAACTTTTTGAACCTGTGCTCTACCACCTGGTATCCAGTAATTTGTTCTAACTAAAGCCAATGTATGGGAAACACCAACATGGTAATTGGCATTATGTATCTTTTCTATAATATTGAATGTAAATTCAGTGTTCCTCGGAAGTAGTATTGGGAATTTTTGATCAAACGTCCAGTTTGCATTCTCGAACCTTCCTTTACATCGTATAATTCCGTGCTTGTCTATGAATAATTTTAAGGCCTTTGTCAGTTCTGTTTGTTTTCCTAGAAACTCATCCGGATAGTTAATTTTTTGTATATTTTTAATTATCTCTATTTGTGACAGATCCTGTACTGTTTTGCTCTGTTCTTTATTTATGGTGTTATCTACATTTGTTGAATCTCCTTTAGAATTAGTTTGTTTGTGTTTATTAAAAAAAAAGTATTTTCTTCTATTTCTGTAGCAGTTAATACTTTTTCAGGGGTGTGATATGTGTCATTATCATAGTTCTTTCGGAGCAGAAATTTGGGGCCATTGTACCACAATTGCATGTTTTGATTCAGTTCGGGTCTTGTTGCAATATCTGCTGGGTTTTCTTTGGATTTTACATATCTGAATTTAAGGCTTGTGTTCCCTTCTATTTCTTGGATTCTTTTGTGCACAAATGGAGTTAGTAATTTATTAGAATTTAACCAACTGAGTACTACCTGACTATCAGTCAACAGATATTGAATTGAAATATTCATCCTTAGTGCTTCATTTACATATTTGACAAGGCGACTGCCAATAACTACTCCCAAAAGTTCAAGTTTGGGAATCTTTAAATCCTCTTGATCCTTAATAGGAGTGACTCGTGACTTCGCCATTACTAAGCTCACTTCACGTTTGTTATTATTTATCCTCACTAGATATAAAACAGCTGCGTATGCCTGTTTTGAGGCATCTGTAAAGCAGTGCAGTTCATATTTATTTTTATCATTATTACGGCAGTTGTGAAAATATGGACGCGGTAAGTAAAAATGTTCTCTTTCTTTCATTTGTTTGATCCGTTTATTCCATTGTAATTTTATATTTTCAGGTACTTTTGAATCCCATTTAATTTTTTCTTTCCATGTTTGCTGAAAGATAATTTTTAAAGGCAGGATGGTGGGAGCAAGGAACCCACATGGATCATATATAGGAGCCATGATTTTAAGTAAGTCTCTTTTCCTGATTTCTTCCTTTTCTTCTAATAGGCCAAAGTTGAATTTGATTGATATTGTGTCCTTTTCTGTATTCGAGTTTAGTCCAAGTATGTTACAGTCTCTTTTAATATCTCTTAACGCAGTTGGGATTTTTCTCAAGAATTCTTTATTATTCGAATTCCACTGACGTAAATTCATGAATGCCATTCCAAACAATTTTCTTGTTTCTCTAAAAAACTTTAAAGCCTCATTTACATTATCAGATCCAGTTATAATATTGTCAACATAAATGTTATCTTCAATTTGTTTGCTTGATGGTGTTTTTGATTTCTGAATGTGATGTTTGATAGTGGCTGCAAGTAAAAATGGGCTTAACACTATTCCAAAGGGTACTCTTTTAAAACGGAAGATGATTAAATTTTCTTGTGATACTTCCTTCTCGATGTCCTTCACCCATAAAAATCTAGTTACATCCCTGTCTTCTTCTTGCAGACCTATTTGTAAAAATGCCTTTTCTATATCAGCTGTGATGGCAACATTATTAATTCGAAACCTTAAAATAAGACATAATAAATCCGCTAACATCATTGGGCCTCTATAAAGGCATTCGTTAAGGCTGTTACTGTCTTTGACTTTCGCTGAAGCATCGTATACTACCCGAATAGTTGTTGATTTATCATGTTTTACTACGCAGTGATGTGGTAGATAATGGATCGGATGTTCAGGATTAATTTCCATAACTTTTTCAATGATGTCAATTTTAAGTTGGTCTTTAAGTGTCTCATTATATGCTTTCTTTGTTTCATCATCAAGTCTCATGAATAAGTTTCGAAGTCGTCCAAAGGCTAGTCCGAAGTTAGTATTTATCTCTTTGATAGGTTCAATCCAGGGAAATTTAAAATGGTATCTATTATCCTCAAACTTAACATGTTTGTCAAAATGTTTTACTGCATCCTCATCTCTTGATAGTTTTGGGGAATCTTGTATGCCAATCGCTTCTAACTCCCATAGCTGTTTAATATTATTTGATCTTAATGGCAGGTCAGGATCGTTAAATGTTTTTGAGTTTGTCATCACCGATTGAAAATATGTAACAACAGACAGGATTTTGTCACTATCTTGATCAGGGGGCATTGTACCAGATGCAATCCAGCCAAAATCAGAATCAATTATAAATAAATTCTTTTTTATTTCTCTTCTTTCATAAATTGATGATATAAGTCGTTTCCAATTAGAATGTCTACTGATTCTCCCATACTCCCGTTGTCAGCTAAATCAAGTGTTGATAATTCCTGTGGTAAAATTGGTGGAGGTATGTTATTAGTGATGTATTCTACAGTATTTGCAGACATTGTTTTTTTCAGAATTGGACTTTGTTATTATGTTAAATTTGACAATATAACTCTTTATTTCTTGTGGTGTATTTGATCCAAATGTGTATACCATGAGATTATTTTCTTCTATGGGTTTTAGGTTTAGAATTTTGGCCAACTTGGAAGTGATGTATGAACGTTGACTTCCTGTGTCTAGTATAAGACGGCATTTCCTCTTAATTTGTCCATTTGATATCGTCGTTATAGCAGTTTGTAGTAAGGTTTTAATGTTGTTATGTCTCTCGTTGAATTGAAATGTTTTCGTCTTATTTTCAGTGTTTTGAGTATCAGTGTCACGTGGTGAACACTTTGTGGGACAAAGGGATCTATTGTGATTGCCTTTACAATATATGTAGTTTTGTTTAGATCTACATTTATCTGATTTGTGGTTGCTTCCTAGGCATTTGTAGCATTTGCCTACTAGCCGAGCACGTCGTTGTTGTATAGTTCGATATTTTAAACACTCATCATTGAAGTGATCTTCCCCACAATAAATGCAAGTTCGTTTGTATTTTTTAGCTTGTGGTTCTTTCTTTTCAATGTTCTTGTTGCTTTCATATTTTCGTTTCTCTCCTATTGTTTTCTCTCCCCTTTTAAATTGATACCTTTTATTGAATCCGGTTTCATTATAATTTCTTTTTCCTTTCCAATTGCCCTTCTTGTCCTTTACATTAGACAATAAAGTCTCTGTTGTGAATTTTGTATTATCTGTGGGATTTGTAGTTACTGCTTGAGTTATAGATTCTTTTGCCGTGATGACGTGAGCTAATGTTTTTCTAATTTCATCTATAGATTCCATGTCACTTTTCAATTTAGATCTCAGTTCATACTGTATATTTTCAGAAAATTTTTCAATGATCAATGCTCTTAGGTGAGCTCCACTTGTATCTTCACCAAGGGAATTCAACACCCGCAAATTAGTGTCAATTTCATTCAGTATGTGTCTAGCTTCTTTTACAGAATCATCTTTCCTGTTAAGTTTGTACAACTCCTTATAATGAGCATCAATTATGATACCTGGTTTCCCAAATCTTTATTTTAGTGTATTAACTGCTATTTCATAATTTTTATCAGTTGTGTCAATTCCTTCAACTATCTCCTTAGCTTCTCCAGTAAGGCAGGTTTTTAAATAAGCCAACTTGTCAACATTTTTAATGTTTCTACTGTCTACGCTGGCTACAAACGTGTCCCAAAATTGATGCCATTTTAATGTGTCTCCTGCATACTTCATTAATTCCAATTTAGGTAGGCGACTAGTAGTGTTCAACTCACTGGGGCTTGATTTATTATAAGCTTTTGATTGAATGTGTACATTAAGTTCGGCAACTAATTGTTCTGCTTCAGTTTGTAAAATAGTTAATGTTTTCACTGTGTCAGATGTCATTGTGCATTCACTTAGACAGATAGATGTTTCTGATATAAACCTATCATTTTTTGTTTTAAGTTTTTGAGTAGCCAAAATAATTTCTTTCTCACTATAGTTTTCTATATTATTTTTAATGGTTTCACAAGTTTTGACAGACTCGATCTTTAATTATTTCTAATCTTTGTAATCTTACTTCCTCCATATCGACCGTTTGACTGATATGATCTGAAAAAACCTACCCTAATAATTAACAACCATATTTACACCACTATAATTGTGAGTAAATATGAAAAGGTAGTGAAAGCAAATAAATAACTATTGATTTTGAAAAACTTCTATTCATAAATTCCCATTCAGGTACGTACTTATTTTTCTAATTTTTTATTAGTACTATCAGACATTCAATTTCTTAATTTTATAAAAGATTCGTAGGAAGTCTTACTTGAAAGAAAATTAATAAAAAGAAATCTTTTTTTTTTTGTTTTGTTTTATGAATATTTAAAAGGGCCAGCTTTCAAACTGTCATATCATCGCATAGACAGAATTACAATAATTCTGTGCTCCCATTTAAGTTTTTTAATAAATTCAAAATAAATTATCTTTGCAATTTAATGAGAAGATACAATACATGACAATACTACCTATTATCACATACCTGTATTTAGTTAGTTGGTATTTTGTAATTAAGTAACTGTCTCTAGGCTGCACGTTTCCTTCTATATATAGTGATCTTTCTCATTTACTGGGTTGTTTTTATTCACTATTAATTACTTGGAAACAGACTGAAATCAGCATAACGAATTCATTTCAATGAAATGAAATATGTAATTTAAAAAATGATGCATACATATGCATACAAATGCTGTCCCCACTATAGCAGCACTAATTATCCACAGATCTTTTTGTAAATCCAAAATTTAAGATGTTTTCATAGAAGTTACATACAATGACTCTAAGTAGACTAATGTAAAATTGTAGCAGGTATTTTCATTGTACAATAAAGAAAAATACATACATACTGTAGGTACTTGTAGCTTAGTTAAACTTGTGACAGAATAAGTAGGTAGGTACCTATCCAACTGTTTATGGAAAGTTGAACAATTATTTGAAGTTAGGTACTCAGTGATAATAACCCTGATTCTAAAATTTGATGAGTGACTAGAATCACTGGTGTCCCGCATGAGTAGGTAGGTACCTATTTACAATATTACTTTGCAAATTTACCTTTTAATACCTACATAATTTTGTAACCTTGTTATTGTGGAAGAGTGTTTTTCTTTGAATTTGTTAGGGAACTTGTATGAAACAAATGAAATCAATTAAAATGTAAATTAAAAATAAATGAATAAACTTACAAGTTTGTGTGATCAAACCACATGGACAAATAGTACACATTCCTTGTCACATTCCAGTTTCTAATAAGTTTTCTTTCTGTCTCCACTGTGTTTTCGCTTTCACTGACGCTAGTTTAGCTATCTTATTATGTATAACAACATTAAAATGAACTAATTCCAATCTTTATTTATTTATTTTATTTAACAATTTATTGCACACATGAAAATTAAACAGATTAGTAGAAGAAAAGATAGACGACACAATAGGTATAGCTTATTTCTATTTAGAAATTTCTTCCAGCAAACCCAAGGATAGGAAATGTGAAACGTAAACTAGCAGATAGTCGTGCGCGTAATACGAAAACCAATAATAAAAAAAAAACATACTAAGCAAAAATATATACATATATAAACACATATATAAATACATATACAATACTTAAACCTAACAGTCATTACAAGAAGATAGATAATACTCTTTAACTCTTCTCTTAAACACAGCCAGCGATGGGCTGTCTCGGACAGTGTGAGGGACAGAGTTCCACAGTCTTGCCGCGTGCACCGTGAAGGAGTAAGAAAAGAAATCCGAGTGGTGCGAAGGGATAGATAGAAGGGTCCTAACATTTGAGCGACACGGTTTATCCTGACAACGTGAAAATTGAAAGCGCTCACGTAGATAACTAGGAGCAAGTGGATTATAAAGAATGTTAAAGAGACAGGACAGTATGTGAGCGTTCCTCCGAGAAGGATGGGGAGCCACTTGAGCTGCTTCCGAAATTCAGAAACACGATCATACTTCCGTAAGCCGAATATAAATCTGATACACAGGTTTTGAAGCCGCTCAAGCTTGTTCAAGAGCTCCTCAGTGGCATCCAGATAGCAACAATCAGCATAATCAAGAATAGGAAGGAGTAGGGCTTGGACTAGAGAGATTTTGGTGTTATAAGGTAAAAAGTTTTGAAGGCACTTGATGGAATGAAAAGAAAAGTGAAGTTTTCTGCTTACCTCATTGACATGAGCAGTCCACGATAAGTGAGAGTCCAACATAACGCCTAAGTTTTTAGCAGTGTTAGTGAAGGCAATTGGAGTACCGTTGTAAATAATAGAGGGAAGAGAAGTCTCATCCAGTTGCCTGCACATATACCGCCCACCAATAACCATCACTTGCGACTTTTTAGGATTGACTAATAAGCCAAAGGACTTGGCCCAGTCGCCAATGCGTTGTAAGTCGCAATTCATGGCATCAACAGCGGTCGAAACATTATCGATGGTAAAATGACGGTAAAGTTGCAAGTCGTCTGCATAGAGATGGAAATTTGAAGATATCACCGGTGTAACGGTATTAATGAAAATAGAAAACAGCAACGGGGAGAGTACGCCACCCTGCGGTACTCCCGCCACAAGATCACACCAATCAGAGTAGGCCTCGTCAATGCGGATCCGCTGCGAGCGACCACGAAGGTAAGATTCGAACCAGGTTACAGCTGAAGAGGACAAATTAAGGGAACGAAGAACAGCGAGAAGTATTTCAAAGTCTACGGAATTAAAAGCACTACTAAAGTCAAGTAAAGTAAGGATAGTCAAAGACTTGTTTTCCATGGCGAGACGGAAATCATCAGTAACTTTTAAGAGAGCCGTTACAGTACTATGTGCAGGTCGAAAACCTGATTGAAATGAAGAAAGGAGGCAATTCGTAGAAATGAAATCAGCCAGCTGCTTGTGGACAATGTGTTCAAGGATTTTTGAAAGGAAAGGTAAGATGGAGATAGGACGGAACTCGGAGAAGGAGGATAGGTTCGGAGTCTTAGGGAGAGGAATAATATTGGCACGTTTCCATGCCAGCGGAAACGAACTACTTGTCAATGAGAAGTTAATAATGTGGGTGAGTATAGGCAAGAGTTCTGGAAGGATAATGGTGATCATACGGGAACAAAGGTTGTCATCGCCCACAGCAGTGGATGTTATGGATAGTGTATGTTTCTTAACGTCCTCTTCGCTGACATATCTGAAACAGAAGGATGGGCATGCTGGCAATGGCTGGCTCTGGAGACTGGCAATGGTTTTCGCTCTCGCCCTGTCGTCAAGAACAACCGGTGGCAGAGAGAAATGCCTATTCAGAGCGTTCAAATCCACATTCCCATCAAATGAGGCTGAGGATTTGCCAATGCCAAGCGTTCCCAGAAACTTCCAGACCCGCAAAGGGTTACAGGAATCAATGGAGAAGTGTATGTGGCGTCTTTTAGCATCCCTACACAAACGACTGCAACGATTTCTCAGGTACTTATAACGAGTCAGATTTGCTTCTGTTGGACACCTTCTATACCGCTTCTTGGCTCTATCACGCCTTCCCATCATGTCCGTTATGGCCGGTGTCAGCCAGGGCGCTGGGGCATGCCTGACTTTCACCCTCCTCACTGGTGCATGAGCATCAAACAGTTTCAAAATAAAATCCCTGAAAAGTTTAACCTTTAAATCCATTTGATCTGCAAAAATAACTGGAGACCAATCGATCTCGGACGCGTCTTTCCTCAAGGCCTCCAAATCAATTCCCTTATAACTACGCAAGAAGAGAAATTTAGGTTTACGGCGAGGCGGACGAATTTTATAAGATAGATAAACCAGGTCATGCCAGGAAAAGTTTGCAGGAAACTGGCCGTGAGTAGCGACATGATCTGGTGAAGAAACAAGAATGAGATCTAAAAGAGAAGGATTACAGTTAGGAGAATGATGGGTAGCGGAAAGAGGTAGAATATGGAGATTAACCGAGGATAACATAGATTTAAGTTTATGAGCACGTATATCATCTTTGATCAAGCACGTATTGAAGTCACCCAACAACAGAGTGTGATCGTAATTTGGACAGTGAGTACACAGTAAGTTTTCTAGCGAATTGAAATAGTCAATGTGCAGAGAAGGGCTGTAGTACACACCAAGCAGGATGCGTTTGTGGTGAAGGCTGACCTCAATAAATAAGTGCTCTGCTGATTTAGTATACTGACTAGGAGATTCACTGACGACACTATGCACAATATCAGCGCGAAGGTAAATAGCCACGCCCCCACCTCCTTTACCCGTGCGGTCATTCCGGATAAGTTTGTAGCCAGGAAGTGGAAATTGAACAGAAGGAAGAGACGGTTTCAAGAAAGATTCGGAAATGAGGATAGCATCTATGCGACTGTTGCTAAATGACGCCAGAAGGTCGGGGTAGTGACAAGGAACGCTCTGAGCATTAATATGCACCACATTAAAGTTGTTGGAGAAATCAGAAAAAACAGAATTCAACTGATCATGTACAGACATGCGAGAGGGGCTACCACTACCGGCACTGACAAAACTGTCAGACAGAGAAGAGCAAAAGAAGTATTCATCATCTATATTCAATAAAATGTCCATAAGAATAAATAAATAAAATATAATAATAATAATAATCTTTGATCAATTACAAAGTTAAAATTGAGTTAAAACAATCTGGAAAAGACGCTTGTCTTTCGAAAAGTGAAAAAATTGGTTTGTCAATGTTGGCAATATGGCCGACATCGTACAGTCTAGCCGTACTATGTTCACTCAAGAAAATTGAATGTCTGATAAAAGTTTATTCTGAATTTTAATAAATAAAATTAACGTAAGTAATATTACAAACATTTATTAATATTTAATTTGGGTGATATTAAAATCCGATAATATTAGGTCATTAGTTTTCTCTTTTTTTTTGGGTATAGTAGTGTCACAGAGTAAACAATGAACAGTTAGTTAAGTTATAGACAGGTAAATGGTTTGCCATTTCTAATTGAATTATATGAAATTTTATATATAATTAAATGAGTTCAAAAAGTATAATTATTCTAATCAGAATCTTTTTAATTTGAATTTTCTATTGTGTCAATACAGGCGTATAACTGTGACAGACAAACATTCTAAACAGAATCAATTGACCTGATACTATGTGCCTAAATAGGCTTATAATAAAACTATTTCTGACAAGTGTTTCAAACGGGATTACTTGACCTGACATTTTGTGGTTAAACGGGCGTGCAATAAAACTATTTCAGACAAGTATTCCAAACGAAATTACTTGACCTGACGTTTTGTACCTAAACAGGCGTGCAATAAAACTATTTCAGACAAGTATTCCAAACAAAATTACTTGACCTGACATTTTGTACCTAAACAGGCGTGCAATAGAACTTTTTCAGACAAGTATTCCAAACGGAATCACTTGACCTGACAATTTGTGCCTGAACAGGCGTGCAATAGAACTATTTCAGACAAGTATTCCAAACGAAATTACTTGACCTGACATTTTGTACCTAAACAGGCGTGCAATAAAACTATTTCAGACAAGTATTCCAAACAAAATTACTTGACCTGACATTTTGTACCTAAACAGGCGTGCAATAGAACTTTTTCAGACAAGTATTCCAAACGGAATCACTTGACCTGACAATTTATGCCTAAACAGGCGTGCAATAGAACTATTTCAGACAAGTATTTCAAACGAAATTACTTGACCTGACATTTTGTACCTAAACAGGCGTGCAATAGAACTTTTTTAGACAAGTATTCCAAACGGAATCACTTGACCTGACAATTTGTGCCTAAACAGGCGTGCAATAGAACTATTTCAGACAAGTATTCCAAACGGAATCACTTGACCTGTCAATTTGTGGTGAGCAAAAAAATATTATTATTTTGCTGTGATCTCATAATTTAATTGTGTCTGAAAATGTATTATAAATTAAGAATGGCATAACATTATCAATAATTTTGTCAGCTAAGTATAACACTGCGATTATTTCACTGACTGTTTGCTACTCTGTGACACTCTTGCAGAATGAAGTGAAATATAAACTTCAACACATTTATATACTTTTTTGTTTTAGAATTTGATTGTTAAAAGTAATAACGTAGAAAAATTTGACTAAAATATTTTTAAGAAGTAACTTTATCTTTCAACGCATAATTACTTTAAAAAACAATATAATTTATAATCAACAAAATTGGCAAATAGGTGCATGGTTGCCAACATAAAGCAAAGCAACAGCTTTATCCGGCGTCGTCGAAATTGTCAATAATTAGATGATTGATGAAATTATTTTCGATCCCAAACATCTCCACCATGTCGTATAGCTCTCTTTTATTATTTTACGAAGGATATTTGTTATGTTAAGTTCTAGTTTACGTATGAGATACTTCAACACGCATTAAAAGGATATTAAATCCTACAGTGACCTCCACCATCCCCATAGTCACACCTCAGCCTCTCAAAATAATGAATGTTGAGGCATTTCCATGCAATCATGCTAATGAATAAGTTAATAACTCACCAAATGAACTCCTCACTGCGGATTTACTTTTACCTGTGTATTCTGCTTCCAACTATTTGGAACCACGCGCTCTCTTGGTGCAACTAGCTCGTGGCGCCCTCTTCAGTGCCTTTCTTGTTAGTTCTTTTATACTGTTGCTAATAGTAATAAATAATTACCTTATGCTGCGTTCAGAATTCGCTCGTCGCAACACATGTAGTGCGTCCGCTAGTTGATATGTACGTTTGGTGTTTCAGTCGCAGCCCCTCTATCTTTCAAACTATCACATACAGCATGTCCAAATTTTCAGGAAATACGTATTATGATAGTAACTTTTGTAAAATAGTATTAAAAAAACTTAAAAACTTAAACCACAGTGAGGTCCCCATCCCCATGCAACAAACATCCAAAATATCGCATTTTTTTAACAATTTTTGTCACTGCTTTATTTCAGGCAGCAGCAGCGAGCGAGCGTGTAGCAGTTTTCGATAAAATGTGGAAAAACCGATAAAAGAGACACGTTTCAGGGTGTTGGGGGTGTAGCGTCAGGTCGAAGGGGGGGGAGAGTTGTGCGTTTTGAACATCACACCCAAAGGTATCATGCCACACGAGTTTCAAAACTTTATTAAATTGTTTGTTTTTCCCATACATTGATATTACATAGAATTACTGTACTATTCGTCTAGAAGCAAATGCAAGCTTTCTTTAACTGAAAATGGTCCACCGATATCGAATCCTACATGATTGAAAACCTTATCAGGTTGCAAGTGTTGTAATCTAGATTTAGCCTAAGAAATACTTTTTATAATTATACACTAAATTTTAGAATACATAACCCATATTTTGTTTGTTATAAAATGGGACTATTAATTTATTAGTTTCTTGTACAGTTCCGGTTGCAGTGTGCTCTTATTGTTACAATGTTAGGGCAATGTTAAATAGATTAGCTATTATAATAATAAAATAGATTGTAAATTTAAGAGTTAACTATTAGATTAAACTGAAGCTAGAACAGAATTGTTATTAAAAATATTATATTCCTGCATTTCCGGTTGCTTCCCTATTGGTTGGCGCCGTAATCGCTTAACCTATCACAGCGCTTCTTGCCAACAGGGAAGCAACGCGTGGTAGGGAACTTAGACGACGGCTTATGTGTGAAGATAGAATGTCATTCGATTCTGGAGCGTAGAACTTTTAACACATATAAAAGTGTTAGAAACTGTAACTAGTTTTCCCTATAATAAGTAAACAAGTTTAATGACCATTGTAACTATTATTTAAAATTATTACACAAAATACAACGAGTGAATCTACATTGGCGAGTTTAAATTAAAAATCCCGACCCTTTCTGAGTTTCACGAAGTCACGTCATACAAGCAAGGCGCGGGAAGTGATCCTATAATGGGTTGCATATATGAAGGTCGACATTTAAAACACTGAACACATTTAGTCAATACTGAACGTATGACATTTCGATCGTTCACAATCTAATATTGTCTACATAAAATCCCTTGTAAAGCCGATGATAAAAGTTAATTAATTTAACCTTGAAATATGAGATTTTTTTGGAAGCAACACGAGGTGCTTTGCATTATATGATAGTTCCGATCGTAAAATTCTACCCCCCACCCTGAGAAAACCATGGGTGTCGATGAAGGGTGAAAGTTTACGAAGAGAGCTGACGTAATTATTTTTCTTTAATATTTTGATCTCAGAACCAAAATGATTAGTTTGAACGACTCTGATTATAGAATTGTTGAGTTTTGTAGGCAGGAACAGGGTAAATGAGGAGAACCAAATATTCGGAGGCACATTTTCTATTAAACAATGTCCAAATACAAAATTACATTAATAGTGAGTGACCTGCGTGGCGGGCGAGAGACGACTGACGTCACCTCGCCCAACTCTACTGGAAGTGGCAAATATGCTGAATTTACAAAACGAATCATGTGTCCCTACAATATTCCCCCCCTTTTCCAAAATGTTGACAAAAATTTTCAATATTCTAAAATTACATCATGGGCTTCTCTTTTGGAGCCTTAAACGAAACATATCAAACTTAGCTACGTGACAACAAAACCTTGCATCAGTAAAAACAATAACATCTCATGAAACTTAAAAAATCAACAACTTATAAATATCACAACATAAACATAATCGCTATAACACGCACTGAACACTACGGTTCACTCGCGACGCGCTATCCAATTTCGCTGAACGTGCGATGTGAATAGGTGCTGCTACTACGGTTCTGCGAATCTGACCTCGTGTGTGATAATTCCTATAACACGTTGTTTCTGTTATAAAAAACTCGAAATTCTTCGCTCCTCTTGTCCAATGTAAAAATCTCCATAGGCGTCTCGCATAGGCTTCAGTATTGTTGACCAGACACACTACGCCTTCCGTCGAAACATTTTTGGCCTGTTTTTGGCCATCTGGACTGCTTTATGAAGGGCATAGAGCTCACACTGGAAGACAGTGCATGATGAATGCAAACTAAAGGTGGAGTTTTCTGTTTCTTTGCCATCCTCCCACCAAGTTAGTGCAGCTCCCACCTTGTCTTTCATTTTGCTGCCGTCCGTGTAAATCTGGGGTCCGGTGATTTGATAAGTGGCCAGGGTTTCGGGATCTGTTCATTCTTGATTACTACAAGTTTTGATGGGTGGGGTAAGTGTTTGTGGCTTACAGTGTGTTCCAACTCCAGTCCCGTCGGCAGATAGTCTTGCGAGAGACCCTTTTTCAATCTATAGAGGGTGGCAGCTTCCTGTATCCTCAGATCTAATGGGAGAAGGCCTGAAAGGACGAGTGCCGATGTGAGCGAGACTGTGCGGCACGCCTTGCATATCTTTTGCGCAAATCCCCTTTGGAGCGCATTCAGCTGATTTGTGATCATCTGAAAGTCTGTGGCAGAGGACCAGGACCATGATTGATAATATTCGAAACATTGTATCGTAATAAAACAATGTCTAGTCGGGTAGATATAGTCAAACTTATTCCGCAGCGCCATACTTAAACCTTCGCATCGTATGGGAGGAGGAAGGTTCTATTAACATTTTTTTAAATAGATATTAAGTCTTTTTTTTTTGTTTGTGTTGTGATGCTCTTTGCAATAAAAATTATCAAATTAATTTTTTCCCAAGAGTAAACACAGTCTGAGTCATTGAGATTTACCTGTAGGCAATCCTTACCAATATTATGAAATAATTTATTTGCGAAAGCTCGTATGCATGGATGTATGGATGTCTGCCACTCCCTCACGCCCAAACGACTAGGCCAACTCTGACGAATTCGTCACGGAATTAGTTGACGAATCTGTCCCTGCCAGAGAGCCAGTGTAATATAATGTTATGTAATCTAATGCAACTTATAAGTTCACGCCTTTATTAACTTCGCAATTAATGCTTAATTTTTTCAACCGCAATTTAATGCAGGTCTCTTCATAATATTATCGTAATTAAATGCACAGTCTATCATACTGTCGCAATTTAATGCCACACTGTTATCATGATTGAGTGTGTGTATAACAGTAGCCCTTTTTTACACCTTGTACGAGTATTCCAATTTTAATACAATAACTATCCAAATTGGGGCTACCTGTAACCAACCAGGAGTATTTGTAGGTACCAATCAGCGTTGCTGAACTACCTCTTATGAACCTTCATAGGTAGCAATCAGCTTCGCTGAACTATCTCTTATTTTATTTTTACAGGTACCAATCAGCTTTGCTGAACTACCTCTTATTTTATTTTTACAGGTACCAATCAGCTTTGCTGAACTACCTCTTATTTTATTTTTACATGTACCAATCAGCTTTGCTGAACTACCTCTTATTTTATTTTTACAGGTACCAATCAGCTTTGCTGAACTACCTCTTATTTTTATTTTTACAGGTACCAATCAGCTTTGCTGAACTACCTCTTATTTTTACAGGTACCAATCAGCTTTGCTGAACTACCTCTTATTTTTATTTTTACAGGTACCAATCAGCTTTGCTGAACTACCTCAGTTTTTCTTCCCAGGTATCAATCAGCTGTTGTTTAACTACCTCTATTACCACTTTTGTAATTACCAATCGCTGTTTCCGAACTATCTCTGCCGACTTAAGCAATACCTCTTCAACATTGTAAAAACAATTATATACTCCTGTTAAATTGTGTTTTTGCTAGGAAAGTTATGGGGTAGTTCTGATTTCTTTCATTCTATACGTATTTTGAGGTACTGAATCCGAATCTGAGGTTTGCAGAAAAAATTTCGTGGCGAAACATTGAAAAAATTGCAAAAAATTGAAAAATTTCTGCTTTTTTCCGGTTTCTTGCTTAAAACTCGAAAACTATTAAATTTTTGTAAATGGTCTGTTTACACAAATTAAAGTAATTAAAATTCTCTACAAACATCACTTTTTAGTTTTTTTTTCTTCAGATAAACCGTTCGCTCTCAAGTGCGGGTTAAAAATTGGAAATATTCAGCAGTCTTCAAAACCTACTTTTTACATTCCAATACTGTATTTTTTATTAGAATGCTGTTATTTGATAAATTTCTTCTAGTTTTCTGCACTTGTAATAAAAAAGGAATAAAAAAGGTCGAAATTATACAAATTCAGTATCAAAAAAGATAGGATTCCAACAAAATAAAACTTAAAATATCGTAACTTATGATCATATATTATTAATACTACAAATTATAATTTACAAAAATTATACCAGTCGTTGTCTTTTACAAGGTCCTGGCTGAGAGTTTTCGGTGGCGATAAGTCCCGGTAAATATGCTGCTTGTTCTGGAAAATAAAAGAAGCGGTGTAATTTCTCAAGGAGAGATGAAGATTGCAAAATAAATTGTGAGATTAAAAACACCTTCCGCATCGTGCTGAGGTTCTTCGATGGCATCGAGTCCTAGCCCAGGGTCTGATTGAACCATCGCTAGAGTCAGGGGTCGTTCTCTTGGAAAATAAAAGAAATGGTGAGACACTTACTTGTGATCATAATATATCAAGGGGAGGTGAATGACTACAAAATGAATTGAGAGATTCGCCATACCTCTGTCTCTTTCTTCAGTCTCTTCTACGTCTATGTCATAGCAGTCTTCCGGGGGCTCAACGTTTTCACACAGTCCCTTTTTACATTTAAATGAAATGTAACGGAGTATTGAAGATCTCGTAGATCTCGTCGAGACCTATCGTTTGGCCCGCACACTGAAGATCCAGGATTATTATTTACAGAGATGTGGCTGTTTTAATTTTGACAGCTGTCATCCGAAACGAAGATCTCGTCGTGACCTATCGTTTGGCCCGCACACGGAAGGTCTATGATAATTATTTACATGGATATGCCTGTTTTAATTTGACAGCTATCATTCGAAACTAAGATCTCGTCGAGACCTATCGTTTTGCCTGCACATGGATGGTCCAGAATAATTACTTAAGATATGGCTGTTTTAATTTTTGCAGCTGTCATCCGAAACCAACTTTCTTACAACAAGTAAGTTTATGGACTTTACATGATCTGACTTATTTTTTTTATGCACAGGTGGCTTTCGCGTCGACAGTCTGGTGCGATACGTGATATTATTTTGTCGCTTAAAAAATTAGTAATTTTCCCTATTACGAATGTTTTTCGCCTCAATGTTTCTCGCTGCGGTGGCATTCGATCTCGTAGATTTCGCTTCAACATTTTTCACCACAACGTGTATCGCTACAGCGTCATTCGATACCGCGTACAAGACCTCAAAAATTTTTCGC